>JAUEKX010195747.1:0-10747 GCA_031834005.1 Dendronotus venustus
AAGAAGATTCTTTTTATTGTCGACATAACAATGTGCATTTTAAGGACAAATAAAGCTAATCTTATCTTATCTTATCTGATCTTATTTTCCCACTCAATTAAACACGAATCACTAGGGTTCACACAACGTGAGCAATCTATTTTAAGATTTCTTCGTGCATGCGCCATCATCATTTGCCATTATCATGCTCCCTACCCTAGGTACGGAGTATGAGTCTCTTTAAATGGACCTTTAAAACTATGTGAATGTAGAAAAGAGAGAGACAAAAATATTAAAGTCAATTCCCATATTCAGTAGCTGTTAGGAAGCATGAAGCAAGTGATATTTATGTTTCATTTGTGACATCATTATATTCAACTAGTCGTGGTATTTTCTCAGTTCAAATTATTTACTTGACGTCTTTTTTTCTATCAATTAAGATTCTAATTTACTTTTCTAACGTAGTTGTAATGTTTTATTTTTTCCAGAGATCTCTAGAATCTATTCTCTAAAAATGATCGCTTGATCATGAAGAAAAATAACAAAAGTGCAGCATCTCTCTCTGAGTGGTCAAGAACTGGAAGCTTCATGAATAAGCCTGATGTTGGGTGGATCCACCCCGATACCCATCTTGCTCCTGATGCGGGTATCTGTTATGGGGTTCGGGTAAGTCCATGTGTTGTAATTCAGCCATCAAGAATTTAAATGAAATGTATTGATAGTAGTATGTGTATTCCTTATCACGTCTGTCTTTTTTGCAAGTTGTACTGATTCGGAAAGGTATGATATAATTTGTTAGTCGTGATAGTAACTCGATTCAAAAATTTTCATTCAAACACAGATCTCTAGAATTTCTACTCATTCTCTATGAGGATCAAAGAATCATGATAAATGATAAACTCAAGACTCACTGATGGCATCTCAAAGATCTCGATGTATTTTTCAAGACCCGCTATAACATTTAAAGTGTCTCTCAATATTTTAATAAAAATGTCTTTGACTCTGATGTGTAAGAAAGCTCCCTTTAGTATCCTACAGCCTGAGATCATTTGATCTGATATCAACATTTGGATGAATTCTTTAGGATTTGTTGCCGACAAAGTATGAAAGAATGCTATGACAAATCAGACAAAGTAGGATTAAAGTTATTTTGAAATTAAACCATAGATTATGGGAGATGAATATGTAATCCAACCCCTCTATTACTATTTATGAAGATAGATTCATCATTGTGACTTTGCCATTTATTTGTACTATTTACTGAGACACCTCATAGCTTTAGCTGGGTGTGGGTAGAGGTAAAAGTGTCACTTTTAAGTAAGAAAGTATGGATGCTTTAGATCATTTTAAAACACATTTTATAATTTCCTGTTGGTTATCGTAATGTCTTTTGCTATTACATTATAACTTGGATTATGATTATTTATTTATGTTTACTTGTATCTCTACTGTATCAGTACATTGGTTGCCTTGAGATCAAGGAGTCTATGAAGTCTTTGGACTTTGAAACAAGAACCACAATTGCCAGGTAAAGGTGTTCTTTTTTTCAAGGAATATATTGTTTTCTATGAAAATACAAAGGATTGTAACTAATCATGCCCAGTCATCGCTGTATTTATAGTTAAACAATATATACACCGATCTGATTTTATTACTTTATCATAAAAATCTGATTACTTAATTACTAGTGAGACTTAAGTGTAACTGATAACTGATAACACTATGGGGGTGTGATAACGAAATGACGTAGATTTATCACTCATGTCCTTGTTGATCCTTCTCTTATCTCCCCAATGACCTGGTAGAATGGGATTGTCTCTGGAAGAAGATAATGATGACGGAAACGAAAAGAAAAAAAAGGAAAATAGAGAGAACAGTCACATTCTCATTCTAGAGCTAGTTTGAAGATCCTTATATGACTCATTGTCAAAATTTGAGGATCATTCTCTATAGTCACTTGCTTTGCTTCACAGTCGCAAATTGAGTCTTTTCTGAATTTCCTGTTGTATTGTATATTGAGATGTTCATCCTGTATTCATAGTCCGTCTTTTGTTTCCATTGTTGCTTTATCATATCTATAACTCTGTACTATTTTCATCCCCAGAGAATCCATTAACAGAGTGGCAGAAGCAGCTGGTTTGAAAACTGCGTCAAAAAAGAAAAAGGTTCGGGTGATTTTTGTATTAATAGTGTTTCTAAAAATTGATTTTGTGCCGCCCATTTCTTGTGACATGAACAACAAGATAGATGATGATAATAATTATTTCTTTTTGAACTGCTTAACTTATTGAAGAGAAAATAGGCATGAATTGTTTGTTCAAAGTTTTATGGCACTTTGACCTTCAAGGATTATATCAGTGCCAATTACAAGAATTAATAGTCACAACTGATTAATTAGTCCCTACTTTGCTTTCGTTTGAATTTTAGAAATCTTTATAAAAAGAATAGAGAAATCTTTTGAAATTATTCACATTAAGAATTAAATCTTAGAATATATATTAATCATAGATGATATATATTAACAAATCTTTGATAACATAGTCGGGATGATATATCTTAAATCTTATGTTGCCAGATTGATAAACGGCTGACCAAAATGATGGGTGTGTCCCCCCACATGCAATACGCCGGCTCGAATGTCAACCTGACCATCACCACAGACAGCATCAACCTCATGATCATGGAGTCGGGGGAGGTGGGTGGACAGCAACAACTGGCTGGGTGGGCAGCAGACGCTGGGTGGGGGTTCAGTATTCAGGCAATGGAGCTGCTAGGCCGTTAAATACTTTTATATCTCAGTCATTATACGTTTGAGAAGAAATGCAGTTTTCCATAATATATCAAGCACGTTTCACATCTTATGATTATTGTCTTGGTTAGAAATTTGAGACAAAGCAAGAAGCAATTTAAAAAGAATAACCCAAGGCTGTGACTTCTTGTGGGAACTATGACATAGATTCATTCATTTGATTTAAACGTAAATAAGACGGGAGATGTCCTTTGCAATTCAAGGCAGGCTAAATTTTGGTTCTTAAAGTGCAAAGCAATGTTTAGATCATAACATCCATTTTTAAAAAAGAAAATACTGAAAGCAAACATGATGTTTTCTCTTTCTTTCAGACGATTGCAGACCATCCTCTTCATGTTGTTTCCTTTGCATCGGGAGGTGATGTTGTAAGTAGGAGAGATTTTGAACACAAAAAAGCTTGAATAATGCCTTTGAGGGCATTTATGTTCTAAGAGGATAAATTTGCCTTATTATTCCCAAAAGGCACTTTGTCATTTTGGGTTCACTTTCCAAAGAAAATCGAATAACCCTTGTGTCAACCGCTGAGCATTGCTGTAATATAGACAATTGGAGTAAAACAAGTGTCAGAATTGGGGATTTAAACCCGGGTTATTCAGATTTCAGTGCAATGCTTAAACCACTCGCTTCTATGGATGAGAAGAATTTAATTTCAAATAAGAATTAGAAAGACACTTGAAACTAACGCATGTTATAACTCAAATTTGAAATCAAACTTGTATCGCTTCCTTTCTGTAGATCTTGTTTATATATCAATCAACCTGTCACATTTATTAATTCACTTTTGTTTGCACTTCTTCTTGACAAAGATGAAATGTACGCAACAGGTGAGTTTTAGTTTGTTTCTTACGATTAATTCCATCCCTATGGCTTTTTCTGCAGGATACGTTGGACTTTGTATCGTACGTAGCCAAGGACCCCGAGCACAATCGAGCGTGTCACGTCCTGGAGTGTGGGGGCGGTTTGGCTGAGGACGTGGTCACGACCATTGGCCAGGCCTTTGAGTTGAGGTTCAAACAGTATTTAAAGAAACAGCCAAAAGCAGTGCAACTGCCTGATAGGTAATTACGACACCTAGCCATTGATTTCCTATTAAAAAGTAAAGTAGCAGAAAATGGAATGCTGATGTAGTTTTTAGAAGCTTTTTCTTTCAATTTGTTGGCAAGCAGATCTCATCCTTTCATATTTTCAATTCTATATATTTGTAGTTTACTCCTAACCATCTTGCTTTGTGTCCGATCACCAGACAAGAAAAGCCCGGTTTTGATGAGGAGAGGTGGGGTGACCGAGAGGACTATGTGAATGACAACCCCGACGCCATGCCCCCTCCGTTTGACCAGGGAACCATGCCAACCATTCCTCCAAGGCCAGAGTTTGATGAAGGAGTGAGTCTTGGTTTCTTTTCCACAACAGCATTAAAGGAGCTTAGAATAACGGATGTATCCCCATCCTGTTTCTTATTGATTTCCCCCCCTGTATTCTTTCTTTGGTTTATCTAATTGACTTTGAGCTTGATACAGAATATTTACTGGGCTGCAAGTTCTCAAATTGAATTGTTGTAAGTTTGATGACAAAGAAGCCTGTTTATACTTTAGTGTTGTTAAATAATCATGGGGGGTTGACATTTTCATTTGAATGGTTTGAAGTTTCTATTTTATCTTTAGTGGGTTTTAGAAATTTCTTTAGATTTTTATCAGGCCTGAATATATTCAGCCAATAATTGTCTGATTCAGACTTTTTTACTATCCAAGTGGACTGATAAGCCATTAGTTTTTATTTCCACATTGCTATTTTCATTGGGATATGAAATGTTTCAAACTATTTTTTTTTATTTGTCATCTACACCCCTGTCTTATAAACACAACTGATTTCCTGTTGATTGCTTTAATGTATTTCAGGGCGAGTTGTATGCGTCTGTGAAGGAGGACAAGGGCGATGGAGATCACGATAACATTGCATATGATAACGGTAACGGTATACATTTCTTTATCTTTTACTTTCAAGAATTCTATGAAGTTTTACTCTCATACCATTACTTGTAACATGTAATTGTCCTAGCTAGATTAAATCTCTATGCGGCATTCCTCACTCCCTCCACTCAGGCACCTTGCCATTGTGGTTGGGGAAGTAGTCTGGGATAGACTAGACTCCTATCCAGACAGTGGATTCTTACTGTTCATCTTTGGTTTCTAAATATACATCTTTGGCTTCAAGAGAATTTCTGAAAATATGAAGCCAACAAAAGTCATATGCTGTACTGTAAAGTAAGAGGGGACACTGAGTTCAAATCATACATTTATATGATAATGATCTCTTTAGGTTTTTAATTTTTTTTCTCATTCTCAATTGACAACATGGTTATGGGTGATGGTACTGATTGAGATAAATGCTTTCTTACGTAAATGTTTTTTGTCTTCAGGTGAAACACTATTCCTGCCGCCGGAAAAAAACCCGATGAACGGGATAGAGTACGACAACGGATCCAACAAATCAGACCCCAGCTCCCATACGTCAACTTTTGATGCTTTCGATATGGGTGAGGACACATGACATTTTATAACTTCATATCATTTTGATTATATATTATATCATCATACCTCAAAGTCCCCTTTCCTGTAGCCATTGGTTTTGTGTTATTAATATATCTTTTTTCAATCTCTTGTAGAACCTTTCAGTGTGGATTTACCGCCTGCTCCTCAGCCTCCCGTTGCCTCCAATTCTTTACACAAAACCAAGAAAGGAGGGGAGAGGGACCTGAGGGAAAACAAGGGCCACTTGGCCGAGTCGTTAGAACCT
Organism: Dendronotus venustus; assembly: GCA_031834005.1. Taxonomy (NCBI): domain Eukaryota; kingdom Metazoa; phylum Mollusca; class Gastropoda; order Nudibranchia; family Dendronotidae; genus Dendronotus; species Dendronotus venustus. The sequence goes on from JAUEKX010195747.1 coordinate 5,582, forward strand.
CTGCTGGAAGACTGGTACCACAATGAGATGAACAGAAAACAGGTAGGACTGGTTCAAAGGTGGCCTATTTTGTAGGTTTAAACTTGGCAAACTTGAAGCGTCGTATGACCCATCAGTATCAGTATTTCATTCTTTTGTTTTCGTGTTTTCGGTTTCATCCCTTCTTTTCCCCTTCGCAAAAATAAAGTTTTTACCTGAACTCTGAGATTAATTTTAAAAATATTATTCTAACTTATTTCAATCGTCATCTGTGTGTCTTTTTTTTCATCTAAAAACAAATGCAAAGTTAGGTAATAATGGAAATTTAATATTTTTCCTTATTTTGTAACTCTAGATAAGATAAGATTAGAGAGTTGTTGCTGAGTGTCAATTGTTTTTATTGCCCGATGCTGATTGTTCGTTGTTTCTATTGGCCGATGCAGGCTGAGTCCCTACTGGAGCTGGACGGCGACTTCCTGGTCCGTAAGAGCATCAACAGTCCTGGCCAGTTTGTCTTGAGTGGGAGGCAGATGGGAACCGTCAAACATTTGTTGCTTGTGGATCCAGAGGGAATTGTAAGATTTTAGATTTCAATTCAATAGCCAGATCATTGTTGTTAATTATTCAAACAAATGCCCCTTTTTAAATCTATAATCTTTTATCCATCCATCACAGTATTTATTTCATGTAATTATCCACCCACACTATTTTGAGTATGATTTCATATTAACATAGTGTACAGTAATACCGTAGGTAATATAGTAAAGATTCATATTATAGATAAGTAATTTTCATTCTTCAAATATATCTAATAAGGGCATTGGTTGTCATCGTATCAGACTGGTGATTGATGGGTCTCAAGTTCGACATTGAGTCCTTAGGAAAGACTCTTTACACTATTTTCCTCACCCCATCCAGGTGTACAAATAGGTACTGACTTGGTGTGAGCCTTAGTTTCTGGAGAATTTTGTTTTCTATACTCTTAGTATTAGTACTATCATTGGCGAACTGTTCTCTTTGACAAGATATGTCAGTATTAGTTAGTGTTAGTAAGAGAGGTCAACATGACTATTCTTCTTCGTGAAATCAAATGGTAGTAGGTAGCTAAAAAGTAATTCTGGAAATTTCTCCCATCAAGAAATTAAATCTGACAAATGTGTATTCACCTTATATCGTTACATTATAATCCACATTCTTTATTCTTGCAGGTGAGGACCCGTGACTTTATCTTTGACAGCGTGAGTCACCTCATCAACTACCACCGACAAAACAACCTGCCCATCATCACACAAGGCAGTGAGCTGCAACTCATTCGACCGATTAAAACAACTCTTCCTGTCATATGATCATTTTGCCTTTAAAATTATTTCATGTGAGATTTTAATTTAAGACAACAATACAATTTGGCTAATTATTAATCGAGACAGAAATGATATTAATGTACATTTGTTTTCTGGCTTCCTTGGGAGGTCATGCTTGTGTTTAATAAGCTCAGATGATTTTTGGTAGTAAAATGACAAAGTTGTTAACCACAGTAATAAGCCATGGAAATACAGCGCATGATTTTTTAAATATTTGTTTTACCATGACGACTTTCCATGCTTTGGTTTGTAAAAGGTTTCTTCAAAGAGCTAGTCGGTAGGTAACATTTATTGTTACTTTTCCTTTTTTCAAGTCAATTTTTCAGATAGAGAATAGTGACTCGACACTGACAAAACATTTCTGACGTTATCCTTAATTAGTCACAAGTCTTATCCATAATGTAAATATGTTCCGCGATTTTGCAAATGATTGAATGTCGTGTTGTGTAATTGTTTTGTTGATGTAATCAGATTGGCAGTGTGAAGTACAAAAGCTTTAATGTTGACTGACTGTATATGCGATGTCTTATCATCACTGATTTGCTTTTTTTAATGAATGATTGTGTGTGTGTCTGTACTGTGATGGGTACATTGTCTTACTTCACAATCTCTTTTGGGATGGTTTGTTTATTTTTCCAGATCTTTCATCATGGCTAACGTGACATTTCAAACATGTTGGTTTTTACACTTGCATTTCTTTTTCTATTCTTAGGACAATGACAAATTTGGGTTACTATTGCTCTAGATGCCTTTTAATTTTTGCATTGTTTTTTAAAAATGATTTGTCGAGGGATTTGCCTTTTTTTCTTTTGGGTAATTATTATTTTTGTTTTACCGGTACACGCCAAAATGATCTATCACTTGAATGTTAGTATTTGTTGTTTGAACCAGATAAAAAAAAACTCTGTTCAACACAAGATTGTCACTTTGGTAAGTAATTTGAGATGTAGGAGAGAAAATCAAGTTTGTTGATGCCCTCCATTAAGAATTGGATTTCTATAATGGAATACATTGGAAAAATCCAATTTGAATTGAATGTACAGCAATTTATTTCATTGCACATTATGCTCTTTCTTTTTCTTAGAAGCGCATAGAACAATAATTCATTGGATACGGTCAATTATATTTATTATGATCATTCTAACTCTAGGCAAACAAATTCGTATTTTGGAGCAATTTTTGTGCAATTTAAAAAAACTAATTCAGTTAGTATTCACATTGAGCAATATTGCTGTTGTTAGTAAATTCCACATCCCAAAAGGGAATCATATCAATCTTGAAGCAATAGAAATTGTAGAAAACACGTCTTACCTTTTCGGGTAACTGATTATAATTATTGTAAACACTTTTGTTTCATATCACCATTGTATAAACCAAATATTGTCTATTTAAACGTTCTTACCAATGTAAGATATTATATACAATTTTTTAACTGTGTGTGTTACCATTAACTAAAGCTATAGCTACTACACTATATGATGCATCCATTACTTTTTATATTATGTACCTACATTCAAACGCAAAATGTAGTGAGGATGCTTTTTGAAGTCTCTGTAGGTTTTTTTTATTTGATATTCAATTAAAGCGCAAAACAATAATTAAGTGTGCTCTGTACGCTAACTATATAATATGATTCCTTTTATGTACGGTGACAAAAATAAGGTATGCAATCGTTTAGGTTCAATAAAATGTAAAATGTTCTTCCTACCTTTAACTGTATTGATAGAAATTGGATAGAATAAATATTAAATCAATGAACAGTGCTAAAAGACGAAGCCTGAAGAGAAAAAAATAAGATAATTTTTTTTTTTATACTCTGGTGGGATTCGAACCTCCTGCCTGCCTCAACAACACTGCCTTGCCCATACAGAAGCAAGCATACTTATCTACCACAACTTTATCTGTATCTAACTAATGATGTGTTTACCCTTTAGTGTACTAGACATTTATTTATCATTATCATTCAAACATTTATAAAAGAGAGAATTAGTTGTTTCTAAGTTGTGCTATTTTGTTACTTTTTATGATGGATGGCTTTTTAAAAATGTATCATTTATTTTATTTGGCTGGATTAAGATTTTGAATAATCGCTCACTCGAGCTGTTTTTATTCTACTCATGGGAAATAAGATCATTTAGGTAACACATAGAATATAAATTGAAATTTGTTTTCAACCAGTACTTAAAGGTCCATCTGCTGAACTCTGAACTCTGTCTCTATCACTTCACCACTCAATGCCAACAAGAATTGGAGGAGGGAGCAAGTCTTCTCATTCTGCTTCAACATCCTCTTATAAAAAAATGTTTTCTGTTTTTATGATTCAGCCATTTAATCATAATATCTTTCATACTGATCTCTCTGTTTATGTCATCTATGGAACATATCAATCCATCCTTTATTTTATTTTGACTCATCTATTAATATTATTATTATTATTATTATGGTTTACTGTCACTTTCATCACACACCACTCTAACACACATTGGTTTGGAGTTGTGCAAGATGAATGCTCAAGATTTATATTGATAATTTTTGTTGCTTTTAAAAAGTTATATAGTAACTAAAGATTGGAATGTATACCTACCATTCTAAGATGGAAGTATTCTATTTTTGTTTGAGCCTCCTTTTGTAAGTTCATCACAACATAATTGTGGTATTATCAATTTTATTTATCATTTGTTTTATCTTATCATGTTTGAATGTTTTGAGAAATGTGACAATTTTGATGACATGCATACCTACCTATGACTATGATGATTTTTATATTTTTGGAATTAATGAAGAGTGAATTGAAATAACCCGACCACACTAACTCACTAACTAAACACTGCACTTTGTGTACAGTCAATATGATCATTCATGTATAGTCCTTTTATGCAATGGTTCATTTGGGGTGGTTTTCTTTTTTTTCTTCTAATTTCAAATTAAATGGAGGAGGGGTTGTTCGGAAGAGGATTCCTCTATTGCGTCCTAGTAAAATAGACGGTTGCTATTACTGCTAATACTAATTCCCAATCTATTTTTAATTTTAACCTTTCATATTTTCCCTCATGAGATGTTATTCTTTTATTCTAAATTGACTTTATTCAGAATGAGTCCTCTTTATGAAATTTATAGAATTTTTAAGGGGTATTGTGGACTATATCAATTAATCAAAGTGATGGATATATTTTCTATAGAATTCAATTAAAACTGTAATGTCCCTCAGATAGAAATTGAAGAACAATCTAACACATCTGAATGATGCAGAGCCACTATTGCATTCATGTATAGAACTAGGTTGTGCTATGAATTGATACGAATCTGGATAAAACACTCAAGTAGTGTATGTATGTATAATGTATGTTTCAATTATTTTAGTTCACATCACTCATGAGTACTCAGCACAAAAAAATTGCACTGTAATAAACAAACATAAACCATAACACTATAAAAGATAAAGATATGAGATGTATACATTTTGATTTTGATACATGTACCCATGATGACCAAAGACAGATCACCATATATGTACATGTGACTTATAACTGTTGATCAGTAATATCAAATGATCTAAAAACATTTGTAGATCATCATATCCATATTATAATTATAATACAATATGATTCATCTTAAAATCATTTAATAATTTGATCATTCATTTTTACTGGGTAATTGTTTTTTAATCCGTGAAAAAATAAGTTTGGCGGAGAGCTGAATTCCCTTTTCTGCATAATTTATGTAATAGAATAAATGCAAACTGAGTTGCAACGACAATAAATTGGACACGAAGTTGTTGATGATTATACGTATATCTTTACGCTTCAATAGTCGTAAGCTAACTGAC
>JAUEKX010195858.1:0-10744 GCA_031834005.1 Dendronotus venustus
ACTACTACTACTACTACTACTACTACTACTACTACTACTACTACTACTACTGCACTACTACTAATGCTACTACTACCATTACTAGTAGTACAACTACTACTACTACTACTACTACCACCACCACTACAAACGTCCACTACAACAACTACTACTACTACTACTACTACTACTACTACTACTACCACCACCACTACAAACGTCCACTACAACAACTACTACTACTACTACTACAACAACAACAACAACTACTACTACCATTACATCCACCACAACCACTACCGTCTCCCACCACTACTACAACTACTATTACTATTACAACTACCGTAACTTGTAACCACCATAATCGTTAGGCACTACCACTACCACTACCACCACCACTACCCCACTTCCTCCACCCTTAGGAAATCAATTCAGTAGCTCCAATGTAACTGGTTTTCTAGTGGTGCTTAGTTTTATCAATTATTCATCGCAACGTTTGTATGTAATCTACGTCACACAAGCGCTCTATCCATGGGGCGTCTTCGCCTTGAGATCGAAGGGTCCAGGGTTCGAGTCCTGACCTAGCTCGACGTTGAGTCCTTGGGAAATACGTTTTACACTATTTTTTTTTCTTTAATCTATCGAAGACGGATGTAAAATTCGGAGAGGTCCTCCTGGTATTGTCTTTATCCGAAAAATTGTATACCGCATGTTTCGTCCTATGTGTTACATGTTTGTTAAATGTGGCATTGTGAAGCGCTTAGAGCAGAGAGAAGATGACCGTGAAATGAGCCCATTTAATTTGATTTATCCAGAATTCATTGACTTATTACTCTTGAACTCCGGTTGGTGCCCATAGGTCATAGGTCATCGATGAGGGTCATCCACTGCGTCGCTCTGTCCTCGGTCAACCAATGCTTCAATCTGGTTCCAGGACGAGTGACCCATAATAATATTCGGAGTGCTTATTCCTGCCGTACGGCAAGAATAAGGTCGATCTAGGGTCTTAGGGTTTTAGGGTTGGGATCTTAGGATTTTAGGGTTAGAGTCTTTGGGTTTTAGGGTTAGGATCTTAGGATTTTAGGGTTAGAGTCTTAGGGTTTTAGGGTTAGAGTCTTTGGGTTTTAAGGCTTTAGAGTCCATACGGCAGAAATAAGGTCAGCCAATGATATTACCTATGACTATGTCGCACGTCTTCCAAGTAGTCCAAGGCCGACGACCTTCTCCATTCTCCACGGTGTTCGCGGTCTTCTTCGTCTGATTTTCTCCTGTGGGCTCTACAACTTAAGTGGGTTGATCGCCTGCTTGTCGTAGGTCCTGCTACATAGTAGTAGGCCTATTTCCCGGCTCTGTGTTTTGTCAACGGTGGTTGGTTATTGGGGCATCGACCTCATTCACCATATAAGACTTGGCATAAGATATACATAGAGCCAGGAAATACTATCGATCAGGAGCTACGACGAGCAGGTGATCAGCCCACTGTGTCCGTCCTTGAATGGCGTTAGAGCAATACACATCAGCATCATCATCATCATCAACATCATCATCTTCATCACCATCATCATCCTCACCACCACAACCATCATCACCACCTTCCCCACCATCATCATCACCATCATCATCATAATCAACACCATCATCAGCTGTCAGTAGGTTTCGGATGGTTTCGGACGATTTCGGAAAAAGGAAACACCGGTACAGACGGGCACATCCTTGACAACGATTTCCACAAATCGGACACAGACACGGGCATGACCAAACTGACCCAGACCAATTCCATGTTGATGTACCTACGTCGTCGTTGTGTTGCCGAATGGCCGACCATTGGATTATTGGTTACGGTTTGTCTTAGCCCCCACACGTTTACAGACACGTGTTGTTTCACTACAAACTTTCACATTGTAGGTATTATAATATTATGGTGATACCTACACCAAGCTACTACGTATGATAATATTAACATTAATATTAATACTAGGCCGAGGATATAGGCGCGACCCGGTCGACATGGAGCAACTCGTCCTCGACTCTCCCAATCAAACAAGATAGACATATTTAGTATTTAGTATTTAATCCTTGTCTTGACTGAACCAAGCCCACGTGTTTCCTTTGTGCTCTCCGGACCTCGTAGGTTCGAGCCCCGCATAGTGACGAAAATAAGCTTAGTTTGTTCATCTTACTTTTTTTCCCCTAGGCTTCGTCTTTAGGCACTGATCATTTATACTTCCATCTTTGTACACATGTATCTACATGTAGACTGGCCCTTCTCCAAGGAGGTTGTACTACATTACCAAGAAGAATAGAATAAAAAAGATAAAATAAAATAAAATTTGCCTTTATTGTCCAAATGAGTTCCATTCCGAAAAAAGACAGGAATATAGGTAATTGAGGTTAAGTTTCATGATCAAGGAAAACTACGAAGCACCAAAGCGGGACTCAAACCAGTGTTATTCGTGTCTCAGAGCAATGCCTTAACCACTCGACCACCTCGCCGAAAAGAAGTAGTACTTATTGTGAGCATACAACAACAAAATGTTGTTGCAACTCTGACTGACACTGGATTTCGTGAGAGTCTAAATTAGGAAATTTGCATGGAACCAGGTCTCTTACTCTTACCATTCCTTTAAGAATTTTCTTCAAGATTCGTTGAATGTCCTTTTTAACATAAATATATCAAGTTATCAAATAGACAACATCTTCGTTTTACAGTCCGGACTTGAGCAGAATATGGCCCAAGTCAAAGCCTAGCCTTAGAACATCACCGGGGTTTGACAGAGGAATGTTCCGGTGGTAAGCGAGTGTACTGAAAAATATACCACGCTGGGACATAGACATCTTCTTACAACAAAAGGAGGCAAAAACGTGAACAAGTAGATGGATTCATAAGATCAAAATTCATATTTTACTCACGAAAGAAATTTTGTTTGTTAGAAAACATTTAATCAACTCAAACTATAAATATATTACATGACAGAGGATATTTTCTTTTTTTTCAATACATTATAATAAAAATATTGATTAGTATCTTTTTTCTTTATAAAAACCCATTTCGACTCGGTAAAACAAGGATTATTATATTCACTGTACAAGAGTGAGAAATATTTTGCCGCTCAGAGCCAATTTTGAAAAGCATGAATTGTATATTCTTTAAAAACAAAATCATAGTATAGTGTATAATAAACAATATCAAAACTTTTTAAATGTACTACTACAATTCCGGACAGCTTCAAGAAGATTCAGTCCAACACCTGTTTCAACACATCTTCTTAAGCTGTTACAGATGGAATTAGTAATCAATTCACTTGTGACTGAGGATTTCACACCACAAAATTAATTAGGATTAAAACTTTGACTCCACTGTTTATCAAATTGGGAATTTTGCACACAACACATGGCAAACTTTTGCACAACATGTGATGGCGACCAGATTGATGATGACACCAATATGTAGTCATGACGACCAGATGACAAAACCAACAGAGGCTGAATTGCCTTTGGTCCCTGATACTGCTGGATTCAAATTTGTGATTATTGTGATACATTCTATAATTGAGCTGTCTTCACTTCATTCATGATTCATTCTCAAATCTTCTCAATAACAACAACAGCAACAACAAAAACAACGACAACAATAACAAGCGAGTCTATCTGTACAGAATATCACAGAAAAACTAGATCAAAATTTTAATCTATATCTTGTTCTTTCCCAATACGTTTTAATTGTCATACCATGAATGTACCTACTCGGAATCATTAATAATAGGTAGCTATGGTCCTAAAGAGGCAACCTATTATTTTTTTCTCTATCTTTACCTTCTTATTACAATTCAAGTAGATAGGTACAATAAAGTCTCTGTACAAAATGTCCGCAGACACAAGGCATTCGGAATAACCCTTCTCTACTATCGCTAAAGCAAGAATAAATAAATACTGCAAGTTTTTCATGCTATCATGCGAATGGTTCATGTTGTCACGCTAGTGTACAATATCAACAATTGCCTGGGTTTTTATATTTTTCACTGTTTTGGAAAATGAACAAAAAATTCAAAAATTGAGATTACGAATCAAACGCATTACGTATTATATGAATTTTGTTTTCAGTTTTAAGGTTGGATTACTTACTTATGAACTAGGCGTAACTAATGACCTGTTACAAAATGAATGTTCTGTTTGTTAAATTTGAAACTTGCTTTAACTTTGACTTTAACGATATTAATTGAATTTGTCCAAAAACCGGTGCAGGCAATTACTATGATGAGTTGAGTTGACATTGTACTAATTGTACTGTAAAAGATAGTAATAATAATGGTAGTAGTGATTGTCGGGTTTGGTGTGGCTTGTTACGTTGGAGCTGAGACCAAACCAGCAGGGCCCTGGCCGAGAGTCTGACCCCCCACAGTACTTTCCAGCGGTTTGAAGCCGAGTTCTTCTGTCGGAATGCCAAACTGGCGAAGCTTGGACTCGTAGGTGCGGAGAAGATCGTTATGAGCCTGGAGGGAAGGGGATGGAGGGAGGGGGAGATAAGGTGAGTTATATTAATCAATTAAAGCTATGAGACTCTCCACGAATGTAGGTAATAAATAAATAAATAAATAAATAATGGAAAATAAATAATTACAACTTTTTCATAGAATCAAATCTGTTGTTTGTGTCAGTTTGAAAAAAACTTAACAAATTCATGGTAGGTTAAATATTGATTCATCTGAAAATAGTATTTTTCTGAAGGAGAATGCAGAGATAAAGTCAACAAACAATATTCTGAAATAACCATTAGGGTGTCTAAATGGTAAACAGACATTGTAACACAAAGTTCAAATTGTATCTATGTTGCACTGTCCGGTAAAAATGTTTTTACAAAATGGTGTTTTTTTTAACTGAGTATGTATTCATAAACTATTTGAAAATCTGCACGGAGTTTTGAGTGTGAATAACTTGTAAATTCCTTAAACTTTGTACAATTTTGTTCCATAACCTTAAACTTTGTACAATTTTGTTCCATAAGTTGAATAATGCATGTATAAAATCCTGTTGGAATCCATAACGATTTAGTCAAGTTATTTTTTAAAAAATTACTGTCAAATAATTTTGTTAATTCGACACCCTGCAGTATCCGTTTTCAGGCTACCACACATTAACAGTGGGCGCCGCATTCAATGACAAGTCAGCTACAACGAGGCCACTTGAAATCCCTGTATGTGACCTTTCGTTATACTCGGCGTCGCGTATGACGAAATGACGCATATAACTACAAAGAGATCATGTCACAAGTCAGTCCCGACAACCTCGTTGAATCCGACTTCCCCTGTATCAATATTCCCATGCTTACCTTGCATACTCTGGCAAGCTCGTATTGCAGATCCTTGATAGCACTGTTCTTGGAGTCCAAAACATCCTGTTAAATTCAAATGAAAACAAATTGTTGGCATTCATCGTATTTAAAACAAAATTCTATAATCTAATCATTATCATTCGACTCAATTAAATCATCTTCGAAAAGATCATCATCATGCTCTAAATGCTTCACAATGCCACATAATTTATCCCCGGCGAAACATATAATGCATCAGATGAAACATGCAGCCAGTTAGGTGGATATACAATTTTCCGGACAAAGACAGCGCCAGGGAGGACCTCCGAATTTTACATCCTTCTCCGATAGGATGAAAATTGTGTAATAATAATAATGCTAAATATTTGTATTGCGCAGCAACGCCTCTTCGAATGGAGGGCTCTGGGCCGTGTAAAGAGTCTTTCCCAAGGACTCAACTATGTACGACCAGGTCAGGACTCGAACTGTTGACCCTTCGATCTCAAGGCGGATACGTTGACCACTAGGCTGCTAACGCCACAAAGAATGAAACGTTAATGAACTCACCTCCAGTTTCCTCGTGACGACTGTGAGAGCCGTAGGGTCGAGATTGGATGCCGAAAGCACTTCGTTGAGCTGAGCTTCTTTCTTCTCCAGGGTATCGGCCAATGCGGACAACTTCTTCTCCAGCAACAAATTCTTGAAGTTTGACTTCTGCTGGACCTCGTGGATGGCTTTGATGAACTTGCGATACAACTCGTCTCTCTCGTCCTGCGTCTAAAGGGACAACAACAAACAAAATTTCTTATATAAATGAAATAAGAATTGAATTAAATCAAATTAAATAATTCAAATAGTGCTAATCCACAGTCATAACAATGCTCTAAGCGCATTACAATACCAGAATAATTCCCATTTGTATAACATACACTACAAATTAATGGTTATGTAGTAATCCTAAACTATTATTTTTCACCGAAAAATAAAAACCTCTGCCTCTGGGCCAAATATTTTCTCCCAATAGATTACAAGATTATAACATTTGTGTTTGGTTTACTAGTGTATGTGTGTGTGTGTGTATGTGACATCAGTAGCCTAGTAATGACACACAGTTTCAGTATAGCGCATCAACCATGACTAAATCATGCTCAAAACCACCCACCTTTTGGAATCTCTGCTCCAGCACTTCATGCTCCCATTTGAGAGATTTAAAGTCGTCCGTCAGGAGTCTGAGACGAGCCTTGTTCATCTGGTTGTCAGTGGAAATAAGATGAAATAGATGAAATGTCATTTTTTCATAACATTGCAAAACAGTTAAAACGGTAATGCGTCTGACTAATACTCAGTTCCAAATTTCCGTGTCACCTAAACAACTACGCTTACGTTTCCAATCGGTCCATTTATTATTTCAAGACCCACCTATCCACGCAGTAGTGAATAGTTGAGTCTTTTCTAATAAGACCCTGAATAAAGAATAAGCAGCCAGAAAAATTAAGACTGTACTCCCTGTGTACCCAAAGCTCAACATCGAGTACCTATAGGACTTACCGTATCTATCAAAACTAGGTTTAGATTATAAAATTAAAATGACAATGCTAAAACAAAATGAGAAGCATAAAATGATATAAAAAAAACTCCCCGCTTGTTCTACTTTAAAATGACTGTCATTTCAAAGCAAATTGCTTCAGTAGATAAAATCAACACTAATCAAATTGACTTGCTTCAAACAAGAAAATCTATCCAAAGATTTAAGATCTATCTTTTTCAATGCTATCTTTCATGGCCACATTAACAACATCCCTACTACACGTTACGTCTGCTTACCCTAAGCATCTCCTTATCCTTTTCGTAGTTCAAGAGTTGTCGACGCAAGTCTTCCACTTCATCGCGTGCTTTCTGTAAGGGCTCAGTCAGCTTCTTGTTCTCGGCTATGACCTCTGCCATCTGCTTCTCGTTCCTCTCTTCCTTCTTCTTCATCTCTTCTACTTGATCCTGCATTGATGAATACACGATAATTAGGTGTCAAAACTATACATAAACACAGTCAATTATGAAGGAAGTTGTAAGTGCAGTCTTGACTAGTCTCACTATCGACTTTCTCCTTTCTTTCTGACTCATCTTTTCCAGAGACCTTGTACATTACTGGGACTATCTTATCATTTCCATCTTTATTCCTATTTGACATTTTCTTTTACTTGCTACACCAAATATCTTCTTTGTAAAATAAAAAGATTTCAGTTAATGCATAGATATCGTTCTGGTAAAAATCAATGATCATGAGACGATATTCTTTTATCACTTTTTAAAACATCATTTAACAAACTTTCTATAGAAGTAGAAATATTTCAGCAATTTTTTATTTCAATTAATTTCGAACCTTTTTCTCAAAGGAAATATATAGATTCATGTGAACTGGGAATGGTAAATACTACATTACCTTTAGTGTGTTGATCAAGGCGAGATTGTTCAAAGTGATATCGTTATAATAGTTCTTGATGTCACTGAAAGCTTTCTCGTGGTTCTTCATCAATGTGTTGATCTGACCATTCTTTCTTTCCTCGATTTCGTGAATCTCTGTCTTTCTCCTCAGATCCAGTTCATCTCTTAATGCTCGCATTTTCTTTTCATATTTGATCTCAATTTCTTTGGCTTGACGTTCAAATGCTTGTCTGAGTGAGGTCATATTTTCATCATGTTTCTGGAATGAAATGAATACACCATAAATCAATGCATTGCAAGCTGTAACTGTAACTACTCTCATAAAAGAAAAATTTCACTTATTTCAAACAAACAATGTAGTTTATTCTAAACGTGGGAAACAGCAGTAGAAAGAGATCAAACCAAACATGTATGCCACAACATCAAAGGTCAAAGGTGCCTGAGCATAATATAGAAATACAGAAAGAATAATAGCTGCTTGCTTGTCAGAATTGTTCTAATCAAACCAAAGAATTGTAGACATTACTGTACCTTCTTCAGATTCTTTATAACATCCTCATGAGCTAGTTCCTGTTCCTTGAGCTCCACTTTAAGAGATCTCTTGTCTTTACGGAGGTCCATTTCTGATGTGTTGTGACCATCCTGTGCCGTCTTCAGGGCTACACAACCTTCAGCCTTCAGTTCCGAGATATTGTTTTGATGCTCATAAAGAAGATGCTTTACTTTTTGTTTATAAACCTGTACAAGAGATGAAAATAAATGACTGTGAGTTACACACCAATATTTTCGTCATAAGGAAATAGACATAACGTCAGATTTCTCGTCAGAACTGAAAACAAGAAACAAGAAAAGAAAAAGAAAGATTTAAAGAAATAAAATAACTATAAAACTCTAGAGTTAATGAAGACTTCTCCTTGTTACATTATCATTATTAGATTCTATAACAATATGACAAACATCTTGTACCTTGATTTCTATTTGATGCCTCTCCTCTGCATCTTCCATTTCACGATCTTTGTTTCTCTGTTCTGCTTTCTTTTCTTCCAATTGACGTTTTGTGATTTCCCAGAAAGTGTTGACCTTGTCACGTTCCAATTGAAAGTAGTTCCTCTCCTCTCTTTCACGTTCCAGTTCTTCTCGTAATCTGGACACATGTTCCGCCAGCTATTGAATAAAAAATATAGGCATTGTTAATTACATCAGTGAGAAAGGCAAACGTGAGGTTTCTAAACGGCAGTCTTTTATTTAATTTTCTTCTAATGCTTGATTTGATTTCAAAACTGTTGATATTTCTTGCTTCAGATCATCCAGTTGCGCTAAAATACATATTTTCTCTGCTTCCTGACGACTGAGCAATTAGGCGGTCCCTACTGTATTGATATTATCCGTTATCTTATTTTTCACTTTAAGACAAACTAAACATTCGCATGCAAGCTTACTTGTTCTTTGGACATTTCCTCTGTTGAGATGCCATCGAGGACAGTTGGGGCCTTTCCAGACTTCTTGCCCTTCTTCCCCTTCTTCCCACTCTTCTTCTTTTTAGGCGGCTGAAAGCAGAACACAATTCAATTCAAAATGAAAGATGATAAACATTCAAAATCAGGAACTAAATGCACTATGATATTTGAGGAGGGAAATGCAATCTAACATAATATACAATAATGTTGCTTTCCGATAACAAAAAGACATTACTGACGATGTGTGTCGAAGTGGAGATGTGGAGACCTCACACCACCTCTCAATGAAACCAAAAGACTGTTAGAATAATAAAGCGAACAATAACATTTTTAAAACCTATATCCACAGTCATAATCATTAGCATTCAACAATACTTCATTCATGACCGAGCATATCAATTCATTCTTGAGCCATCTCTTTTACTTCAATATCAATCTGTGTGCTTTGTATTGTTCAATATTCAACATTGGTCCCAGTGTCAGTGAGGATTCAAGCACAAACCACTGCAAATTCATTTCTTTGAATTCCATAGGCCCCCTAGAGTTAAAATAAAGGAATATGAATTTGTTTACTAAGTCTGAAAATGTCTTTGGCTTGGCTGATAGCGATAGAAATGATTTGTTGATTCATTCAATAGACCTGGAAGACTTGTTACGGTGTATACATTATCGATAAATGGTTCTTTACATTGCAGAACGTTGGATATTCTTTTCACAAACGTCCATTCTTCCAAATAGATGAAGTGCGATGTTACAGTTTATCATAGTATTCATTAAAATTTATCAATTCAAGTTTAAAACAGAATACACATGTTTAAACTCACCATTGTGCTGTTTTATTAGTTTGTTTTTGTGGTGTCCAGAGAGAAGCTTCCTTTGTTGTCACAGCAACAGTCTCCCTCCGGATGCAGTTGTAGTAACCGGAAATACCAGTTTCGTACATAATTCATGACGTGATATTTTTCTATCGAATTTATAACAACTTGTTCGCTATACTAATGGATCAAACTCCGTCATTTATTGTTTTAAAACTCCACGTATCGTTACGGAAGATATAAAGACCACGTACAGCTTCAATTTATATCTATTCACATTAGTCTGGCACCACAGAAGTACTACCTTGATCTGCCAATACCATAGATATGGCCAATACTCAACTCAGTGTGTAGGTACTCCCATAATGTAAACCCAGTACCTACGTAAGTTTATAGTTGTGAAAGTACATTCGCCAACATAAACGCTGCAATGCCGCGAAAATGCAATATCAATCTTTATATTATTTCACTTCCAAAGCGTTAGTTTTGATCAGTATGACCAAATGTATGTTTTGTGTGTTTTTTAAACCGCTCTATTAACGGGTGTGCTCATTGTATATCTCGTTTTATAATTTGATCATTTGTTTTGTCGATGTGCGCCTAGAGCTGAGGTGACGCGGGATTGGGCGCTATATAAATAAATGTTATTATTATTATTTATTATTTTTTTTATTATTATTACTAATATTATTATTATTATTATTATTATTATTATTATTATTATTATTATTATTATTATTATTATT
>JAUEKX010196190.1:0-10739 GCA_031834005.1 Dendronotus venustus
TGAATGCACTTCAGATGAACGCCAAGTCCTTGAGTATTAACGAACTTCTTCTCGCATTTTGGACAAGAATACCGTTTTTCCTCTTCATCTGCCACATCTGGGATCACTACTTTTGTAAAATTACCTCTATGTTAAATCTTTTTTGTAAACCCAAAGACGCCGAGTGTGGTATGCTTCTTTTTAATGGGAGGTTTCTACAATCAAAAAGTAAGCTTTTTAGTAAAAAAGCAACAGTTCAAATTTCCAACACAACGCTCTGGGGGCTTAAAAATCTTTGTCCGAAATATATATAAAACAATAACTAGTAACATTTTTTTCATACCGCAACAAGTAAGGTAATGTACAATCTCGAGTGATGGATGCTAGCTAATCACGTCTATAACTTGTTCATCTGCACTGTAATACGCACTCATTTTCATCTAACTTTCGAGCAGGAATGTATTCTAAACGTTCGATTGGTTTGAAGAACTCGAACGTTTTGTTTTGTAAGGAATCCTTTACGATGTTACGTAACTATGTATGATAAAACGAAAAACTCAAAGAAAAAACAAAAGTTCGATTGGCGCACCAGCATACATGAGGATGTAGACAAACACGCGAGTTTGGTCTTCCTACGTAGTAACAAATCAACAAGCAACAAATGAGCCTGTAAAAGAGTAACCTAACCAACTTTGAGCATCAGCCGAAATTTTGTGTTGCTTATAAAAAAAGCGTGTTATTTTTCGATGTGGCCTTTATCTGCCAAACCTTATTTGTAAAAAATGTTTTTTTTGAGTGACCAAAATTATCGCAAATTAGTAGTCTGCACTCAACTGTGCAACTGTTACACTATCATGTAAATACGTTTTTACTTTTGTTAAGGATAAAGTTAGAAGATATATTTTTGTCTTGTATTATTTAAATCGTTCTGACTTCTTACAATTTATCGAAAATCCTCTCGTTTTGACCAATTAAACTTATTTTTGTTGTTGTCCTAAAGGAAATCCGCACAAAACTTTCTCTAAATAAGGTGGTAATAAGTCCCTTAGATGAGGGTTGGGAACATGATTTTTCATCTATTATCTCTTTTTTTTATTGTATAAAAAAAAGATTTCCTCGTCTTTCTTTCTGATATCCTACTTCTTGAGAAATTGTAATTTTACCAAATTTTATTGTTTATGTAGTAAATTTGTCTTTGAGCCACCATAAACTTATTTCTACTACTTTACTTTAGAAGAAGGAGAGGCGAACTTTATCTGGACAAACTGTTTGAGGTGTTTTACCAAGGCAAAAGACAATGTCAAAATTAATATCACTGTAAAGATGTAGACGAAAAAGGACATTTTTTACAAAAATTTTCACCACTTATTTTAAAATATATATATTTGATGGTAAATTTTACAAATCTTCTGATAAATTTGAACATCTGGACATTCCTTGGTTACGCCATAATTTTATCTGTGGTCACACTAGATGCCATTCGACTGTCGCTGAAACTATTATGATGTACAAAAAGATGACGGCGAAGGTCAATCTTCCTATAGAATTCACGAAGACACACGTCGCAACGGAAAGGCTTGAAACCGGTGTGTTTTCGCATGTGCGTAATCAAGTTCGACGATTGACTAAATGCCTTGTGACAAGCCCCGCATTTATAGGGCCGTTCACCTGTATGCACATATGTGTGTTTCTTCATATCAGACTTTTGATGGAAGCGTTTCTCGCAGTAGGTACAAGAGTAGGGTCGCGTATTTGAATGAATCAACATATGCGTGGATAACGTGGAAGATCGCTTAAAAGATTTACCGCATTCTGTACAATGGAAAGTGCGTAGCGCCGAGTGAATGGTTTCTTTATGTTGCTGCAGACTAATCTGGTGCCCAAACGTCTTTCCACAAAGGTCACAGCAATGCGGCCGAATCTTACCAGCGTGTGAGCGGCGGACGTGAACCTCTAGCCCGTGCACCGTATTAAAGGATTTCTCGCATTGCGAACACTCATAGCGATCTCCATCGTAGTGCTTGGTTTGGATGAGATAGTTTTGTGGATTGAAATAACTTGGGGTGTAGCTAGACGCTGCATATCGGCAAAAGCTAGCATAAGAAGAGGGAGCTGTTGTATTTTGATGTTTGTATCCCTTAGCATGCCATCGTTGTGAGTTTTCATAAATTGATAAATGATTTTTGTTCTTCTGATCTTCTGTTTTCTTTGAGAACAATGCGAAGCGCTTAAGTGGATGTAAGATGGTTGTAGCTGGCGAAGGGATAATGCACTCAGGTGATCTAGCTTCTGCAATAAAGAGCGAAAATTGAATAATTGTCAGATTGTGTTTAAAACCTTCGGATTACTCTTGCTATAACTACGCGCGAATATGGATTTAATGCACGGAAATTGAAAGTGAAAGCACTTTAATTTTGATAAAACTTTGAACAATCATTAAGACTCGTTTATTGTATGAAACGTGTAAGTAGAGCCAGTAGAAACTAAAGCAAATGGAGCTGTTTAATAATACGTTCTTATTAGTATTATCCGTATAATAAATTGATTCTTAACCAAGAATGCGTGTAGATAAGCTAAAGATATTAAATCAATATTATAAATCTATATTGCACATCCATCATACGACGTTTTCAGTTACAACACTACAGATGAGAGCTTTTCCTCTTGTGCAAGTGCAACGGTTAAAGCAAAATCTATTGAAAGTTAAGCAGATTTTTAAGACCGTCAACTTAATATCGTGTATAAAATTTTGTAAATAAACCTTTTTTTATAAAAACAAGATGGAAAAACAAGTCTACCTTTGGGTAACAAGAACTAATTTAAAATAACAAGTAAATAACTACTAATATTTTGTAATTGAACAAAACACCATTATAGAGTACAATATATACTATGATAAAGTATAGTCTAAACGAATTTTATTTCTCAAATTTGCTTGGCAAGAGAATAGCTATGTTATATTATGACTAGTAAGACTTATAATAATAAACTACGTACAAGGAAAAAAGCTAGGTAAGAATAAAAATAATCCAATAAACAACTTAACAATAATCTGGGAAAAGCAACCGATGTAATGTGTACACAAATTTTACTTCTGCCGGCTTTTTGGCAAATAAATCCTACGTCCGGTAGGAAGTCTAAAAGACAGTTCATTCTTTGAAAACAAAATTGAGAGTAAATTTACCTGCTTTTACTAATTCGTCTTGAAAATTGATTGGATTATATGAGCAATCACTTTTGTTTGCATACGAAACAAATTCTGGGCATTTTTGAAAGGTTTTCCCACGATGCTCTCCTCCGCCTCGTCGGTTTTCTCGTACAGTGTACAAATATTTCTGGGTGTGGTGAGTCGGAAATGGCAAGGTGGTAGAGGATAGCTCATTTCGATAAACTGTTTTAGCTGAAATTATATAAAAATTATATTCGCATGGCTGTATCATACACTTATGCTTAAGCTCATTCATGCCGGAATATAATTTTACAAAAATAAAGCAAGGCGAAATAGTTTGAGATCAGCTGACATTTATATCATGCTGATATTTGCAAAATAATATTAAACACTAATTGAACGCTTACTCTCGATTCAAGAATACAAGGGGTGGTGGGAATAAGCGGGGTGGGTGGAAGTTTTGCTCAAAATAAATTAGCAGGGTGGCTGGAATAACCAGGGTGACATTTTCATAAAGCTTAATAAGCGGGGTGGGTGGAAAATTTTTTCTCAAAATTTTAAGAACGTATTTGGAGCTCTCCTTAACAGTAGTGTTTTCAAACTAAATACAAACTATAAATACCAACGAATAATTTTTGGGTTCTATTGTTTAAATATGAAAAAGAAGTTGTAAAGCTATTTCGGTTTTTTGTGATTACTAATGAGAATACTAGCAATAATTGTATGTTCTTTTATGAAGAAAAAAGTGTCTGAAATAAACAGAGTATGTGGAAAAATTTCCAAAAATAAATAAGCGGGGTGGGTGGAATAAGAATGTCTTGGGTGGAAATTTTTGTGAAAAAAAATAATCGTCCCGGGACGTCTATTCCGGACTCGAGAGTAGTCAGTTATCCTTTCCACTAATTCGAATTTAAAACTGCTGAAATTAGCCCTTTATGTTTTGGTACAAACAACAACAACAATCAATGACAACAAACCTTCTAACTTGCTTTTCCTTGGCCGCTCTAAATCCGCCAATGACAGCAATGAACGGGCTGATGGCAGAAGTAATTCCTGGTGCTTCTCCTTATCAAAAGATTGCAAATTTAAGCGAGGTTTCTTGATTAAAAATGAGCGAGGCATGCTTCAGAGTAGAGTGGACACTATACAAGACATGATTTAATTATATTTTTAGGGTCCTTTATAGTAATATTTAGAAGAGCAGAAGTTTCTTCCGAATACACAGCAGCGATTGGTTCAATTTATTAACAAAGCGAAAATTCTTTGTTAATACGAGAACAAAAAGTTATCTTCCTCTCCGGACTACGAAATAATGTAAAAAACATTATATAAAGAAAGAAAAAGATTCACATAGATACACAAAACAAAATCTTTGAGTGTGATGTACCTTAAAATTTTATTCCTTTGTCTCAAACATTTTATATTTAATATAACTAATTTTTAACTTTTAAAATTTGGTATAAACAGGTTTTTTTCTTAACCAAGACATTTAGTAGATAAAACAATTCAATTTCAAATAATCACAAAACTATAAAGGAAAATTTTAATTAGAACAATCCCTTGGCCGGTGATTTTTGATAATACATATTCAATACCAACGAAATACAATTTTCTTTTTCTCAATTGGCGAAAATTAATGCCTGCAAAATTAGTATGTAAAATATATCAGTTAAAACTACTTGTTCGCCAGTTTATGCAATACAATATTTAATACGCTTAGTTAAAAATTTGAGGACCAGATTATCACAGGGTATTTAACGAGATTGTTATCGAGAACAAAACATTTCATATGCGAGTGAAACAACTATTCCTTGTATTATTTCTTAAGACGTAATCACCTTTTCGCTCTCCTACTCATGTGATTGCAGACCTTCTATTCTAAAGTCACCTGTGTGTAAAAATATGACCATTTTTAGAAAGCTCTTATGTCATAACTCAAAACAAAGAAATTTATTTTTGTTTGAGGTGAGGTGATGGCGAAGAATTAGTTAAGATTACATTTGCAAATGTGATTTCCAAAAAAAAAAGGAGGAAAAAAAGAAATCCAAAACAGATGGAAAATGATGATTTTGCTTCGAATGTGTGAATTAAAAGAATCTTATCTTATGTACACAACAGATTTTTTCCCAGTAGATAACTGAATAAAAGGTCTTCTTCCGATTTCTACTTAAAAAATGTCATCTAGATGTCATACTGCAGAATAGTTTTGAGTCATTTATTTCAGCTTTTCTGTACTCTTTCTTTAATCGAAAAAGCACAAAACGCTATATTCTGATAAAACTTTTATTTAATTGAAATACAGATTTTCATTGGAACTGGATTAAACTGGATTTGAAAAATTATTAAGCAGCTTCATTTCAGAAGATATATAAGCATAAGCAACCCAAAAAATTGTCTCATAAAAATAATAAAAACGATTTAAGGCAAAAGAAACAAAATATTAGAAATATAAATAAAATAATAAAAGCTTGCATATCTTTGTGTTATTTTGATAATTTTATTTCTTAATACACAATATGTTGAAGTTATGGACAAATAGTTTGATAAAAATGAATGCTTTTCTCATTTCCCCTAATATAGTTACAAAATAACAAAATAAAATTAAGCAACCATTAAGCAACTTTAGATCTAGATATTGGCTAAAACAATAAGTAACTTGAGATCTGACCAACAGTCATAAGTTGCTTATAAAATAAAATTCGTGTACACGTTGCTTTTTATAACAAACATTTTATTTGTCAAACTTGGGTTTTTGAGACAGAAACAAAGAAAATTATGAATAACATAATTTAAATTTATTGCTTTTATTCAAATTAAACTAGCCAAAACATGCTATTGATCGCATAGAAAATTAGTCAATTTTGATAAAGAAAGATGGAGTAGCTCATTTTTGAATATGAATGGTTGAGCTTCCTTCTAGCCCATTAAATGTAAACCAACGCAAATGTAGGAGAGTAGAGACGAAATTATCTCTTAAAACCCTGTTTCTGCTATCCTACACGGAGAAGCTATCTCATTGCAGAAACTTTCGCGATTTTTCTTATGCGCATTTCTGATCCTAAAATAGATCTCACTATTTATTACTATTAAACTAATTTTTGGATCGTATTTTACGAACAGTTTTAAGTTTCCAACTATTAATTTTGATTTTATATTTTACATGTTTCTTAAATATCTGATACAAACATATTTGTGTTCCGTCATTGGAATAAAAAAAATCCTTTTTTTATGCCTAAAAGCTAAGGTTTATTATACAAAACTCATCTCTTTTCTAATTTAACCAGCTTTGTTGGAAAGGACAATCCAATTTATCGGGTGATTTAAATCTCGGGATGGAACCACCCACATTCCACCAAGAACTGAGCACGATTGGAGAACGCAGTAAAGAAATTATATAAAACCTTTCTGCCATCTTTTCTTTTTTTAATTCGCGTCAACAGCATCAGCAGTAGCTTCGTTAGGAGCATCCTCAGAACTCTTACTCTCTTCCAAAGTGGTATTGTTTTCTTCATCAATTTCACCCTCCTCCTTTTTCTTCTTAGACGTGTCTTTCTTTTCGTTCTCCTTCTGCTTTCTCTTCAATTCCGCAGCGTCTTTCTTGCCTTTCTGTTCGCGTTTAAAAGCTAAGG
The DNA here is from genome assembly GCA_031834005.1 of Dendronotus venustus. NCBI lineage: Eukaryota > Metazoa > Mollusca > Gastropoda > Nudibranchia > Dendronotidae > Dendronotus > Dendronotus venustus. The sequence continues at coordinate 6,778 of JAUEKX010196190.1, forward strand.
AAAAAGAAAACGAAGGCATTAATACTAAAATTAAAGAACCCACACATAAATTAGTGATGGTGACAGTTGAACTAAAATGTCACACATAACATGGGCGTGATCTAATAATAAGTTACTATGCTGAAAATTTCTTATAATCCAAAAATTTGCTAATTCGAACATAGTGAGATTTAAGAAGTAGCATTGAACAAACCTTCTAATCCATCCTTTAAAGGCTCTATGAACGATTCAAATTCCATTTCTTCCATTGCATCTAAAACATCATTAGCAGTAAGTGTTTTCCGTTTGTGTTTCGTTGCAAGCATGTTAGCACTATATAAAAAAACAAAGCGATGACATTAAAAAGGAAAAACTAATTTAGCTAATAATTGATAATGATAAAAAATTATATAGTTAAAAAATATTTTTATTCTAAATTTTTTTAAGATATTTAAAAGTTTTTATAACATTTTGGCAAAGGTTTCTTATAAACTGGTTTCTCGTAAAAAACGTATATCATACAAGCTGTTACTTTAAGGATGGTTAGTTACCGTATTCTCTAAACAGGTTTCAGAGGAGGCCTTCCAAAAAAGTTTTCCCTGATTTTCCCTGAGTTTTTGGTCATTTTCAAGCCATTTTCCTCTGAAAAATTCTTGATTTAGGTACTTTTTTCCTGAGTAAAATTCAACAAGAATTTTTTCAATAGAAATTATTACCGGAGTTACTAACAAAGGTAATAATACCAATAATATAATGAACAAAATCCACTAGAAAAATATGCTAGGCAAAATATCAAAATATCTAAAAGAATATCTGACTATAAAAAAAAAGTTTTCAAAACTAAACATAGATCAATTTCTTATATTGGCATTCACCCAAACAAAAGAGCACTCGCGTTTTTCATTTTTATATTGTTAACTATATTAGTTTAATTAATAAAACTGCAACTACAATTACTTTACTTATAACACGGGTCATATAGAAAAACGATCGACTTTCTAAAATGTTACTCCATTGTTTAGTGACACTTTTTTTCAGCTTAATACCTTATAATTTGAATAAAGTATTGCACTTATAATGAAAATAGTTATAGTAATATAAAAATAAAACAAACGTTAAAGAGTTTACTGTAGGTGATTAAATCTATGCAAAACTTGGAATTTAAAGTGGTTTTATTAAATTTACCATCCAGTTTCAATTTGAAGAGTTAAACTTGAAATAAAGTTCCCTGGGTTTTCCTGAGATTTTTCAAAAAAGACGGTTTTTCCAGGTTTTCCAGGGTGAATTATACTTATTATCTATGCTATCGTTTAGATGTTTTAAAAATACAGTCTTTCGTTTTAATTTTGTACATATTTTTCGTCTATATTCTAATTACCGCCCGGGCGCTTATTAAATTCGAATAAATCTACTTCATTCTAATTTTGTTGAACGCTAGGGGGCGCTTATAAAAGAGGGGTGATTATTGGAGAGGGGTGCTATGTAGAGAGCATACGGTATTTGTTTTAAAAATAAAATATGTAACAAAAATTCAAGATTTGGGCATTCAACATTTATTAAATTATTAAACAAACACTTGAGGGTTGAACAAAAATTTCAATGATCATAAAAAATTTCAGCATCCAATGTATTGCTCTACACTTTTATTTCAAAGAACCAGCTCGATTGTGCTACTCAAAAAATATTTAGCTGTAATTGTTGTTTTTGTTTAAGCACTCGGTTTTTAAAGTCTTAAAAAATATTTGCCAAAAAGGTTGCATGGTCAAATATATTTGTTGAATACCTATATAAACTTTTATTAAATGGTCGATCTTTTGATGAATTCTCAAATTTTTGTTGCAAGCTCAAAATTTTATTTTTGGAACAAATAACAAACCGTAAATATGTCTCATTTAAAAATTACATCGAACATACCATGAGGTTGCGTATAATACGAACACACTCGCAGATTTACTGATAGCTGCACGTGCTTCCTTCGATATATTTACTCCTTCAGGTAACTATATGGAAAACAATTGGAAAACAATTGGGAAATGGAACAATGTACATATACCAGAGAAATAAAACGCTAAATATGCCTTAATCATACAAATTTAGTTTAAAGTGGAGTGCGCTTATCATTTTGATTATCGATACATATCCACTGATTTAACAATATAATATCACAGGTGAAAAACTATAGTTACTTACTACTTCTTTTATAAGACGTGTGACCACGGCTGTTGGTAAATTTAAATCTTCCGGTTTCTCCGCCATTATATTGTAGCTACATATATCTTAATTCTTAATCTAAAGTTAATCGAAAGATATTTAATTTTTTTATAATCAATTCGTATAAATGAAATTGTAACTACGGAGATAATAATGTCGCCACTGTCGTCGGTGGCATCTTCGAAATTGAAATCACAATTTGTTATTTGTCAGCCAATAAATTCTACCTATAATGGCAATGAAAGTTAGATAACGAAAAAAAAGCTCAGAAAATAAAAAAATTTACGCTTGCAAAAATGAATCCGTGCAAGGAACCAAAATTTCAAAATAATTTTAAAATTTGCACCCTTTTTCTTGCAGTTATGCAGTTTTTAAATTTACTGTTATTTTATTTTTAAAAATGATATATGATAAAAAAAAAATTGATACAAGAGTTTCTAAAAAATCTTTAAAAAAAAGCTTTAAAGTTACGTATATATTACAAAAAACGTAAACATTTTTATTGATTGCAATTAGCAATCATATGCAATAGATCTTGTAATTTATTAGCCTTTTTAAAATCTAAAACGCATTTGAAAAAGGCTTTCCAGTAATGCAGATTATGCATCATTAGCAGAACTTCTGCAAGCATTTCTTTCGTAACCAGTAAGTGATGCAGATAGGCACGTGAGTAACGACTGCAGCAATAACAGGTACAACCAACAACCAGTGGAGACATATCCTCAAAATAAACCTTATCGTGCAAATCCATTACAAACGCTGAAATATCCTTTTTCGTTAACATTTCACTTTCTTGTTTTTGCTTTTTATTGGGTACAATCGTTTCTTGTTTATGCTCTAGCTCCTTGTCGCTACTGATTTGATATGTAAAGTTAAGTGCATAACCTTGTTCAGAAGAGATAGTGCAGATAACAGAATCAAATAGATCTATACCTGCAAGCGAAGCTTGTATAACTTCAGGTGGAGTAAATAAACCAAACATTATTTTTAACTTTTTATCATTGATATACTCCAAAGTAGAATCAAGAATCTCCAACCAATTAGATCCAATAATATCGTAACCACTAAAAACGTACCCATCCACATCTCTTTTAACAACTTCTTTGACACATTTTTGTCGGTACCCAATACTATCGCCTCCTTCCAAAACACCAAGTATTGGCATATCAAGGTTTTTCTCCTTCCTTATTTCAAGGCATCTTTCAAGAAACCTAACGGACCTATCAGATGATTTTTGGCATCTTTTCTTAGCTGTTCCACCTGGAATCATATCAGAAGGTGGAATACAAATATTAATACCAAATGTTTCTAAGACATCCATAAATGCATCTGGCGTCAGTTTTCTCCTACCACTTGGGGCCCAAATGGAAATTGACTTTTCCTCATTATATTTGTATAGATCATCTTTAGTGTATGCAGAATCATTGATATTGAACACAAGAGTACAGTTTGATAAATTTGCAAATTCTTTGAAAGACTTACCAAACTGTTTCATTAGAACTTCTCCAGGTTGCTCATATATGGATGAAATAGGAATGTTCCAGACAGTATGTTCATCTTTAAAGATTTTTTCAAAGTTATCAGGGGTTAAATAAGGAACAACTCCACTACGTGAATATACCATAAATCCTTGCTCATAAGATACATTTTTGAAAATCTCTAAATATTTATTTACTTCAGACATACTGTGCTTGCTTCTTAGTGCTATAAAAAACGTTTATTGTGTAATACAGGGTGAAGTAAAATTGATTATATCTTACAAGTATAAAATT
>JAUEKX010196301.1:0-10737 GCA_031834005.1 Dendronotus venustus
AAAGTGCGCAATGGACACGTATTAGAGAATGGACACGTATTAGAGGCCGGACACGAATTTGAGTCCTACATATATATGAATGATATATAGTGAAAAGGAGAAAACTAGAAAATAAAAATTTGCTCAACTGTAAACATAAAAGAACTAAAAATTAAACCTTACACCAAAAGGTGCAAAAGGTAAATTGATCAGGAAAGAAAGAATGTAAAAATTTTCATGGGCGAGAATATATAGCAAAAGGATTATCTAGGCATTGTGTTTATATTTATGATCTTTCTTCCCCTGGTTTCAGGACCATTATGATTTCGGCATGAGAGCCGTCAAATCCGTCATTTCCGCTGCCGGAAATCTGAAGAGAATGTACCCCGACATGGAGGAGGTAAGTGCTTTTGAATTTTCTTTTGAATTGATTTTCATTTTAATTATTTTTCATTTAAATCCTATTTCCTTTATTATGAACTTGATTCGAACAGAGATTCATATAAATAACATTATTCAGTTTGTCTAATTGTCTAATAGAGAAAGTAAAAGGGTAGATCTGTATAATAAATGTTTGAAAAAAGAATTATTTGAAAAATCCATCATGGTTTAATTAAAAGTGTTAAGAATCAAAGTCTCATGATTTCACTTTTTTCATAATTTTTCCAGGAACTGATTGCCTTGAGAGCCATTCGTGATGTGAATGTGCCCAAGTTCTTGGTGGATGATCTCAAACTCTTCAGTGGTATCGTCTCCGATCTCTTCCCTAACATTAAGTAAGTCTTCAGAATGACTGTAACTACGTCCTTGTGTCATCATACAAAATATAAAAAAACAAATTTGATATTGCAGTGTGTGTAAGCATGTAACTTGCGCTGTTATGTTGTTCTGTGTAATCCTTTCTCGACAATCTTATTATAACGAAAAGGTATTCCTTTCATAGTTGATAAAACATTGATTAATAGGTTTATCCTATAACTGAGAGCATTTATAAAGCGCTTATCCACAGTCGTCACTATGCTCTAGGTGCTTCCCAATACCGCATTATTGGTTAGGATTGAGAAGTAAATTTGTCCATATTATTTTTCTCCGTAGGGAGCAACCAGTTGATTACGGTGAGCTGGACACGTCTCTCAGGAAGAACTGCATCAAGTCAGGCCTCAAAGATGTCGATGGTTGGTGGTTTTCATCATCGCAAATTACTATTTTAAACAATAGAAAGCTCAACTTACTCTTAAAGATAAATCTCGATTTGCGTTTCAATTTAAAGGGTTGCAATAATTGTTACATCAATTGTTCTCTTTGTAGATGTTTATGCCCAAGATTTCAAGGGTAGAAAAAATAATGAGGAGATAGAAGGGTATTTCTTAGATGTCATTTTCTAAACTTCTATCAGAGTTGAAGTGAAAAATGTACATAACACGAGGACTTTGATATGAGTTTGAAGAAGGTATAGTTATTGAAATTGAACAAAAATGATTGTTAATCAAAGTATTTTGTTTCCTTTTAAGCATTTAATTAAGTAAGCAATTCAGTTATTGCAACAAGCTGATTGATTGTATCTATGTATTCCTGTCGCAGGTTTTATCAACAAGTGTATCCAACTATTTGAGACGACCGTCGTGCGTCACGGCCTTATGTTGGTTGGGCCGACTTGCTCTGGAAAAACAAAGGTATCCTCACCACCACTCCATTTAATGACAATTATGAATTTGTATACAACCTACTTATATCATTATCACCTCCAATATTGTATAGTATATCTAAAAATGTGTTCATCATATTGTTTACTTTTACAAAACAAATTTTATTGATTTTTTCTTAACTCATCAAAAATTGGAAACATTATTTAAAAAGTCATAGTACTTTCTTTGAATTTAATTGAAAATTATTTTTTTTGTATTTTTAAATATTCAATATTTCCTCATTTTAGTGCTATGAGATGCTCCAAAAAGCTCAGACGTCCTTGAAAGGTCAGCCGTCCCCGGCCATGACAGACTTCCAGGCGACTCACACGTACGTCCTCAACCCCAAGTCTATCACCATGGGACAGCTGTACGGAGAGTTTGACCTCCTCACCCACGAATGGTAAGAAGGCATTGGAGTAGAGCGTCTATAGACATGAATTACTAGTGGTAGTAGCTATAGTTACAAATTTAGTGGGGATAGAAATGGAAGCAGCTCTGTTTGTCATTACGGAAGACCCGCAGAGAACTGCCGACTTCATGACTAACATCAAGCTGCTTTTTGATCATGGAGGGAGGGAAGGAGAGAGGGAAGGAGGGAGGAGAGGAAGGAGAGGGGATACATTTGGTAAAGTCTGTAACAGTTTTAAGGATATTGACTAATATAAGCTTATCTTCATCATCTGTATCTTTTACCTTTTTTGATTTACCAATCTTTAAGTCTGAACAACTTTCACTATAATCATAATATATATATTATATTCAACGCATGTCAAGAAAAATTATGCCTGTTGGAAAAAACTTCAAGTTGCTACCATTCCCATATTATCATACTGTTCCTATTTCTTGTCCTCAGGACTGACGGCATTCTGTCCACTCTGATCCGAGTGGGGGCATCGTCCACGGATGAAGACAAGCGTTGGTTTGTGTTTGACGGACCAGTAGACGCTGTGTGGATTGAAAACATGAACACTGTCCTCGACGACAACAAGAAGCTGTGTCTCAGCAGTGGAGAGATCATCAAACTGACAGATGTAAACATTATTGTTGTTGCTGTTGTTGTTTTTCTTGTTGTTGTTGTTTTCGTTGTTGTTATTGTTTTATTTTTTATTGTTGTTGTTTTGGTTGTCATAATTGTTATTGTCATTTCTATCCCAGAGGCCTTTCAGTTTTGACTCTTCTGAATTCAGTCAAATAGTGATGTTGTGTACTATGACTAATATATAAACATGACGAAAATTATGTTTTTTTTTGCAGGTTTCGGATGAAAGGTATTTTCACTCGTATCTGTTTTATGCTATGTGTTATAGTCCTTATTGTGATTTAAAATCCCCAACTATTTTACTTATGCTCCCTACAGGATATGACGATGATGTTTGAAGTGGCTGATTTGGCAGTGGCCTCCCCTGCCACTGTTAGTCGATGCGGTATGGTCTACCTAGAGCCTTCCTACATTGGACTTGCTCCATTCGTTGAGTGCTGGATGAAAAAAATGCCGGAACAGATATGGCAGTACAAAGAGAAATTTGAAAAATTGTTTGATTTCTTCATGGAGGTAAAATATTTTTTTAATAGCTGTTTCATGCATTAAGTTATCCTTTTAGTTATTTGACAATATGCAATTTGAACTCAAACCTGTCAAAACATAAAACTGACAAAGACAGAATTCTCTGTTTCCCTCTGTGCTAGATCTTTGTTTATTTTCCCTCGTCTTAGATTCTTCAATTTGCTTTTTTCATGAACGTGCTAAATCACCTAAAAATACCAAACATATGAAATAAAGGTGACTATTAGGGCATCTACTTCATTCACCATTTATGAACATGGAGCTGGGTGCTGACACTGCAAAAGCGGTATATGGCATTGCATAACAAAACAAACCATAGTCGATGAACATTGTTCAATATGCATCATTCATTCATGTTGTTATTTTTCCAATTTTGTTTGCTATTTCAGCCCGCCATCACCTTCCTGCGTGATGAGATGAGGGAGATTGTGCCGACAGTTGACGGAGGGTTGGTCTTCTCTCTGCTCAAACTGCTGGAATGCTTCTTTGAACCCTTCATTCCGAAAGAGGTTAGTTGGTTGCTGCTTGTATGCTTGTTGTCTTAATAGCATCATTATTAATCGTGTGATGAAATTCTACATTTAACCAATTATAAATATTTTTGATTTGATTTGTGCATGTTTTAGTGTTTGCAGTTTTAGGAAAAAGTGTGGACATTTTCATATGTAGGTTTTTGTGTTGATTAGCAATGCACATATTTTGAAAAAATTCTATTTAATGATTGTCTTTTGATAAATTGTTCAATCAAGAACAGTAACTTCAGTTGACAATCTTCCTGTCTATTCAATAAAAAGAGAGTCACTGATAGCCAGATTATTCCTAATTTTCAAGGCTGACAGAAATAAGACTTTTGACCATATGACATCATCCATGCTAAATTGAAATGGCAAATTTGTATTAATTCTATGAAAAGAAAAGAAGTGAATATTCTGTTTTGCAGACAGCCAAGTTTAAACAATATGTACGTTTTATTCATTTTGAGTTTTTGCAATCTTTACTTTTTACATTTTTAGAAGCATTTTTAGATAGCCTACACCGTTGTGCTGTGAAATATACTAATATTATTGTCTTGTTGTGATTGTGACGTTTCCTTTTTACTGATGAAATGAGTTGAAAAAGACTCTAAATCAACATTTTTATGCTACAAATATTTCCTTGCAATGCTTTGTATACAAACTAGAATCATTGATTGAAAGCAAGAAACGTTTTTTTCCAAAGTTGGTGATACAAAAAAATTGCCTGATATGATTATTTTCGAAGCTAAAAAATCAAAATTTTCACATAGCAACGCCATTCAGTAATTTGTTTCAACATGCATGATTAAACAAGAGGGAGATATAATATGTAATATGTGTTTTTTCCCATAAGCTTCATAATATAGACTACACTGGAATGATGATAGGCTATGATACACTCCTAATGATTTGTATGCATGACAACTATCTGAATAGTAGAATGCAATATATATATGGAAGGGAAGGGCTTGAGTGTTTAATAGAAATAGTTTTTGAGTGTTTCATATTGTGCTAGGATAGATACCTATTTTTGTCCTTTCAAAAGGAATCACGTGCGGATTTGCAATAATACCAAGAAGGAGGTTATTTGAAATATGAGCAATTATTCTTCCCCCTCCCCCACACCCCCACCCAAACCCAAATTGAAGCAGTTTTGCTTTATGTTCTTTCTGCAAATTCAAAATATATAATCGTGTTGCAGCACTATACACTGACACTCTTGAAATGTTCACATTTTATCCAAAAGACAAATTTTCAACTTTACTCATGGCACTCTTTAAGTGACCCCCACAGGATATTAACGCATAATCTTCTTTCCCTTACCGCATACTCTAAAACACTGCTCAAACAAATTTCAAATGGTCGCCTCATTATAATCTATTTAATTTAATCTTGTGTGTCACTCTTATTCTGCACGATTGTTTTTATCTTTATAACAAGTTGCAATTATTTGTTTTTTTTATTCTGTAACGTGTTGCCATCGTGTGGGTCATCAAACCAATCCACCTACTAATCACCTCCCTTTGCTCGTGTGTGTTTGTGATCTGCTTCACTTCTGCTATTTGCAAACGTGCTCCAGAACCCTCTCGGACACAGGAAATCGGTAAGCTTTGCATCACAAAGACTTGAAAGAAACCTTTTTTTTTCAGGAAAAGATCTCATTTAAATTGATAAGAAAAGGAAGGACACATTGACTCATTTAAAAAATTTTTTCTTCCTTACAGGAAAATCTGTCTAATTACAAGGAGTAAGAATTTTGTATCACATTATGGTGCATGTTTCACAAGTTTATTATGTTCTTCTTGGCAGAGAAGAGAACATTTTATTCTCAGTTCACACCTTGAAACTTCGGGCCATTATAGTTTTATAAACGGTCACAGCTTCCATTTGTTAAGTGTTACGTGCAATTTCAATAAGAAAATATTCTAATCATCACCTGTGGAAGCCTGATAAGAAATACTCCTACCAAAGAAATTCCAAAAATTTAAAAGAAACCTGATAAAATAGTTTAGATGAAACCAAAACAAGAGAAAACGAATATCAAATGAATTCAAAGGCAGCAAAGTAAAAAAGTAGCAAAAATCAGAAAACTGAAATATTAGAAGTTATTGAAATATTTGTATCAGCATTTATGTTGTCACAAACATGATATATTCACTTTGAGTGACCTTTAAAGGATATGAAATAATAAAATTCCGTCTCAAACGAAGGTTACCTGTCTATAAAACGTGTAGGGCACTGATTCCTTTCTTCTGCTTTTTGGTTTAACGGCAAAAAATGTTGTTTATTTGTTGGAAGAATTCAAGAACATTATACTGAGTTATGAATGATTTTATGATACTATCAAATTATGTGTATTCACATCTGTGTAGGTGTGTGTGTTTATGTATGTGTGTGTGTATGTGTGTGTGTGTATGTGTGTGTGTGTGTACGCGCAAACACATTTGGAATCTGCCTATGTTAAAGATCTATTAGATTGTTTTTAAGTGTCACAAATTATTATAAGTCACCAAATCGGTATCAGTGAGTAGTATCACACTGACACATCAACTTTGGCATAAGTTGTCACGAGAGAGAGAAAGAGAGAGAAAGAGAGAGTGAAAGAGAGAGAAAGAGAGAGAGAAAGAGGGCTAAAGAGAGAGAGAAAGAGAGATAAAGAGATCATTATCATTTCATTTTGTTAAAATATATTTTTTTATGTTGAATCACTGTTAAGAAACTCAGTCCTCACTGTTTTATTATCTTTTTGGGGTGATTTATGATCATGTTATCAATTATTGTGTCCAGATTTATTGGCCATACCATTGATATACTTGTGTTTTGAAACATAAAAATTATAAAAGAAGAAACAGGCAATTAAAATTCCAAGATAATAAATCACATATTTTGATCAACTTTTCATGAAAAGATAATATACATAAATTTCCATACCATAAGATAAAACAGTATCTTAACTTTTACATCATGGATTAATTGTTCCTAGTCTAAACACATACTATCATTATTTATCACAATATATTCTAATTCTACATTAACTTGAATTCAGATGATAAATTCTAGCTTTAAGAACAACTTTACTTAATTTAGTTTTTTTCTATACCATGCATTATGTTTGAAAAGGGAGAAAAAAATGGTGCATAAAAAGATTTCAAACCGCACCACTCCCCTACATACACATGATTTTCCTGATACAAGGTAAAACAATGAAAGACGGAGCATAAAGTAAAAGGAAAACATAAAGCAAAAAGCAGAAAAAAATAGAAATAAGATAAGCAAGGAGTAATCAATTTCCTATTGTGCAGGGAGAAGAACCAATTCCTGAGGAGAGACTTGCCAGATTGAATGAGTTGATTGAGCCGTGGTTCATCTTTGCTTTTATCTGGTCAATTGGCGCTACTTGTGACAACGACAGTCGCAAGAAATTCTCTGGATGGATGAGAGAGAAGATGAAGGAAGCCAATGTAAGTATTCTGTATGTATGTGTGTATACATGTGTTCTTTTGGATGATACTTTGTCAATGAAAGATCGCATGCAAAGCTGTGTCAAACAATACGTTTCTACTTCAGAACCATTGGTTGTATTTAGTAGGAACCTCCTTGATGAGTGGTCTGCAATACCAGTTTTGCATGCTCTCATTACAAGTCAAATCGACTATTGTAATTTTGCTATTATTACTTGGTATTCTCAAAACATCCATATTATATCCATACTGATAGGCAGCCCCTGATCCATAGTATTTCCCGGCTCTGTGTTTTGTCAAAGGTGGTTATTGGGGCATCAACCTCATTCACGATTTAAGACTTGGCATGGAGCTGAGTGCCGACACTGCGAAAGCGGTATAAGGTATTGGATAACAAACAAACTGATAAGCAAACGTTGTCTGTGTCCAGATTGCTCTGATGTTCCCCGAGGCAGGCCTGATCTACGACTATTGGCTGGATGACGCTGGCATTTGTAGCCCCGCCTCTTCTGGTCTGGAGGACGAGGACGAGACGGAGAAGAAACGGGTGAGTAACTAGTAACGCGTCATGACTGGAATGGTTTAAAAGTCAATAGCAGCTATGGGAAAGGGAACAATTCTCAACTCCTGAATACTAGATATTCTTTCTCAATGGATCTTAAACTTCTATAACGTAATTGATTTTTGTGTGAAATACCCGTTAATAATAATAACTTTCAACTTTGACTGCTGATTTATCCTCAATTACTCAATTCACGTACCTTTCCTAAGTGATCCAATTCATATATCATTACTTTAGGTTTTTCATAATTTCATATTTGATGGCGCTCGCCAAATCAGTTATATTTTTATCAAAACTATTAAATGTGCAACATAGCATTACAGCGCGTTTGTTAACTCACTAAGTTTGACGACATTGGTAATAATGATAACGATTATGAGGATATGATAATGACATGGGTGTTGATATAACAATAGTCCTTTAATCTCAATATTCCAAACAGCAAGTGCATTGGAAAAACTGGATGGCCAACCAAGAGACGCTAGAAATCACGTCGGACATGAAATACGCCGACATCATTGTGCCCACCATCGACACCATTCGTAGCGCTAAAGTTCTGGAGCTGTTGACCACTAGTAAAAAGACGGTAAGTTTTGATATTCACTGTGTTAGGTGTCGCATTATTTCTTCTTCTTACTATTAGTTATTTTGATTGTTGTTCTCTATCGTTATATTCCATTTGATGTCTGAAATTGCCAAGTGGTCAGAGGGTCAGCTCTCTAACCGGGAGGTCGTGGGTTCAAACCCCGCGTGGTGAGGAAAAATGTTTTTTCTTCTTATTTTCTTCCCTAGGTTTCGTCTTTTGGCACTGACCATTCATATCTCCATCTAATGGAACACTTGTACATTCCATTTGATGTAAAGATGATATGCTTATATAAGATTAAGATGATGATGATGGACCAGAAGAGACAATAAAATATTATCAATTTAGTATGCTCTTGTTGTAAGTCCGATGAATAATAATAGTTATACTATGAATCAAATCATGAACAAAATCAAAGATTGAGTCTGTTTTTCCCATCAGGTCATGTGTGTGGGTCCTACAGGAACAGGTAAGACGATGACGATTGCGGACAAACTGTCTCGTAACATGCCGAAGGAATACGTCCCTGACTTCATCGTATTCTCTGCCAAGACGAGTGCCAACCAAACACAGGATCTTATTGACAGCAAGCTGGACAAGAGGTAAACAAATTGGCTGTGCTGGGAAGGCGGCTAGTGTAGCTGTTAGACAGCTAGCAGAATCTTTATCACTGGCAAATTGATGTTACCATGACAGTTGCAAGTTTATGAAATGGAGGATTAAAGAAAAACAAACGAATCTTTATTTGTTCTTCAAAGGCACATCTCTCTGTTACATAGGACCGTTAAGAATTTTTGTTTCGTGACGTCAGACCAAATTTTTTTCTTGTACACTATAATATCAATTTTGATTGATACAAATAGTGTTAATTTTAAAGCTAACCATTCCTCCCAGACTTTGTTGTATTTACTTTTGTATTTTCTTCTTCTTTCTTGAAGTTTATTTAATTCATTTGCTTAATTGTTATTTTGAATATTTTGAATTCACTTTCCCCAGACGTAAAGGAGTGTTTGGCCCTCCCCTTGGCAAATACTTCATCTTCTTTGTGGACGATATCAATATGCCAGCTCTGGAGGTTTACGGAGCTCAGCCTCCGATTGAGCTGATCCGCCAGTACATGGACTTCAAGGGCTGGTACGACCGCAAGGCTATCGGTGAGTAGAGCGGCTCTCAGGTTGGAATGGGTTAAATAGAAATACAGGAGAAATAGTGGAATAGTTCAGAGAGTTTAGTAGCTATGAGGTTAGAATGGGTTGAATAGAAATACAGGAGAAATAGATGTCTGAGGTTCATAGTTTTGTTTCTTATCATCTTTGAAACATAGCCATTGGCTTGCTTTTGATACTAAAAGTTAGAAGGTAGACCAAAAAAAGAAAGAAAAGAGAAAGACTAATCATACAAATTTTGGGGGGGACAGATTACCATCTTAGAAAGTTTTGGTTATGTTGAGTTCATAATATATATCATGTATTAAAAATAGAAAAGGATCACTTTTGACACGATTTCTCTTTGAACTGTTTTTCTCTCCAGGTGATTTCCGTAACTTGGTGGATGTCAACTTTGTCTGTGCCATGGGACCCCCCGGAGGTGGTCGTAACCCGGTGACTGCTCGCCTCACGCGTCACTTCAACTATCTGGCATTCACGGAGATGGAGGACACCAGCAAGAGTCGCATCTTCTCTACCATCTTGGAGTCTTGGATCGGTAAGTCGTGTCTTGTGTCATTATGCCTCTCTCCTAAGATCTTCTGACGATACAATGAAAGATATTTAAAAAGTGAGAAAAATAGTCTGTGTCATCACCACCATCACAACCATTACCACCATAACCAATACCATCACCACTATCATCATCATCACCATGACCACCACAACCTTCACCACAACCACCACCACAAGTATTACACCCACTACAACCACCACAATGACCACCACAACCGCCATCATCACCACCACCGCCATAACCACAACCACCACTACCACTACTCCGAGTATAATACAGATACAAATACACCAACACCACCACTATTACTACAACCACCATCACCACCACTATTACCCTCACCGTTTCCCCAGTACACAGCCCGCCAGTGCGAGAGTACTGTAGTCAGATGGTGGAGACGTGTATATCCATGTACAACACCATCCAGACACAGCTCCTGCCCACCCCTGCCAAGTCTCACTACACCTTCAACCTGAGGGACTTGTCCAAGGTCTTCCAAGGCATGCTCATGTGTTCTGCCGAGAACCTCAAGGTGATTCTTTCTCTCTCTATTTCTATCCCTCTATTCTCTCTCTCTCTCTCTCTCTCTCTCTCTCTCTCTCTTTCTTTCTTTCTTTCTTCCTCTCTCTCTCTGTCTCTGTCTCTGTCTCTCTCTCCCCC
>JAUEKX010196522.1:0-10736 GCA_031834005.1 Dendronotus venustus
GGGGAGTGGTTTGCCGTTTGTAGACGATAACGATGGTCTACCTACCAGTCAGCATCCTCATCCTCGTAATGCCTATCTACATCACTGGCTCATTAACTTTGAATCATTATAACCCTTATAAAAATAGTCACACGGTGGGCTGATCACCTGCTTGCCGTAGGTCTTGACCAAAAGTATTTCCCAGCTCTGTGTTTTGACAAAGGTGGCTATTGCGGGATCTAACCTTATTCACGATCTAAAACTGAGCATGGAGCTGGGTGCCAACACTGCGAAAATGAAACGAATAATGTGTGTATTTAGTAATTTACGGACGGATTGGACAAGCCGGCTATCGACATGGATTCGAACCTGGGACCTCTCGATCGCAAGTCTCACGCACTGACCACGACGCCAGCCACTAGTGAGAGTGCGGCCACTGCTACTTGCTACCACCGCCATCTGTTATTAGGTTATGTCATAAAAACGCCTTCTATGACGCCCAGTCGTCATCGTTTGCCTTATCATCATCATGCTAAGTGCTTTAAGAATGTAATTAATTACGCCAACGATTCAATTGTGTTAACAATACAATGCCATCGAACCGGCTGCGTCGTCGCCAAATTAACTCAATCATTTCATTGAAAGCTATGAATTATGGGCGAATTGGGTACACGATCTGTGGTGCTTGGCCCGTCCTCTCACTTTGGTGGAAGCTTTTAATTGGCGATGATAGCATGGTGCACTCACGAGATGAAAGGGAAAAGGGAATTGTTATTATTATTTTTATTAGAAATATTATTATCATTATCGAAAACGCAAATTAATTCCTACAGACTCCAGGATGGATGGAATAATTGTGATCAATATTGACACACCAGCCGAAAATGAAAACAAAGACGGCATTATTCAATGTTGCATTTTTTATTGTTGGGGCTGGGCTGGGTTTTTTTTTATGTGTTTGATTGAGGGCGGTGGATTGTTTTAGTTTTTGGGTCTGGGATTTAGGAATAAGTAGTAGATACCTATCTAATTCATGCCAATAGTAAAGATCGATATCAACCAGTAGACTATGGCATACATACTTCGCACTTCTCTTTGACTCCAATCGCCTAAATGCGGTGCTGTTCTGCGACTGATGCGCGGGTTGTTCCAGTCTTTGAGAGTCTTTAAGATGGACACTGGACATTTTAACCGAGTGATAGTCCGACACTGAATCTATCGGACTTGAACCGTAATATCAGATTAGTTTGAAGAACAGCCTGAAGTGTAGGTTCTCTCATTTTCACATATAGATATAAATGAGAGGTAACACTAAGGCAAGATAATATTTGTGTGGTTAGCAGCTGAGTAATGCGTCCTGTTTATTGCTCATAGTCATAGCGCCATTCAAGGATGGGCACAAAGTGGGCTGATCACTTGCTTGTCATAGTTCCTAATTCATAGTAGTATTTTTGTCAAAGGTGGTTATTGGAGCATCTAACTCATTCATCATTTAAGACTGAGCATGGAGTTGGGTGTCGGCACTTCGAAAGCGATGTAATAAAGCAAAAGATAAAGATACAAAACTGTGTATGAGATTCAGATTACAGTTTAAAGAAAGCTTGACCAGGGTCTGAACGCACTGGTGATATTTCTAAACCTTAACCTCAAACTAACCCAAGTACTGTGATAAAATGAATGGTGTAGATTAAAAGAGAAAATGGTAGATAGAATGAAAAGAAAAAAAGAATTCTTGTTGCACTTTTCAGTATGGTTGCCATGGTAACATCTGTAAGCTCCTATGCTCGACCCCTGCATATATACAGTTATTCTGGTAAAGATCAAAGATGATTCTTTAGCCATGAATAAAAAAACATTAGAAAATCCCACTTAAAAAGATAATAAAAGCGACAAATCAAAATCAAAGCAAGCACTTTTTCATTGTTTATTTTTTCAACCACGAACCAAACTTTCAATCATTCAAAACAAAGAAAATATCGGGAGGGTGAGAAAACAACCCACAAAAAACAAAAACACAAAATGAATAAGGCACACAATTAACACATAATGGGATTACAGGTCTTCATACAATCTCTCACACCGGTTGACACAATATTGGCAACCCTTACCAGTACCAGACTGACATGAAAATCGATCACTTTATACAGACAGACTGTGTGTCCTCCTTAACACTTGAACAAATGAACTTAGTAGCAATCTTAAGTCATTCAAAAGAAACCCTTCATTTTGAAGTGCAGCATAATGTATTAGTAAAACTGAGAAGATAAGGAAACGTAATTAATCCAAAAGGAAATGAAAATATCTTATGAGCCACACAATTTGTGTTTTTGTGATTTGGTGTAGGTACATACACCAACAATACCTCTCACTCGCTACATACATAGTTCATACGAGTACTATTTACAATACAGATGATTAGACAAGTCATTACATACAAATAAAATAAAATCATTTATATAGCGCTTATCCATGGTCATCACCATGCTCTAGGTGCTTTACAATACCACATTTATCCCCGGCATGACTTCTTCTACATCTTTGTCACGTTTATTATTATATTTAGAAAATATCTTCTCTTGCAACCGCATGCCGAGCTGCATTGTCTATAGGGACACATCCAGCAGTCCCACTTATCATCATACTGTTCATCAAGTAGGAATCTAGCTCTACTTGTACTTGTACACAACTATCTTTAATGGGTTTGATCTGGAGATTAGTCAATCATTTTTGGTTGTTTTATTACTGACAGGGGTGTAAATGGCAAATAAAAAATAGTCTGAAACATTTCATATCCCAATGAAAATAGCAATGTGGAAACAAAAACTAATGGCTCTTCAGTCCACTTGGTCTAGTAAAAGAAAGTTTGAAATCAAACAATTGGCTGAAGATTTACAGGTTTGTTCCTGAGAACAGACATAAGTAACGATTATGGTATGCAATACATATCAAAACAAGAAGACTTTTGATTAAGATGCGGGTCATATCTAGATAATATGAAGAGCACCATTGTTTAAATAATAAATCATTTTTGCTATCATATGGCAAAATAATATATTTCTTCCATGTCATTGGAACTGTGCAGTATGAAAGCAGAAGTCTTGCAGGGTGGGAAATATGTACATGACAGCTGTTAATAGAATAAAAGACATAGGGTATCTGGAACTAAGTTGTATGCATGAGTAGTCGTGTAATTTTCAAATAGGTAGAAAGAAAACAATAATAGGACATAGTAACCTTTGTCTACCACCTTTTTTAAAAGAGGAAATAACCATCAAAAATCGAAAGTATGACATGTCAAAGTCACTATATAAAGGAGTGAAAATAAGATGAGTGAAATAAAACATTGAAGATATGGTTATGTCTGTCATATACACTCTTTTTTTCCCTTTTCACTTCCCTTATTTCTTCTCTCAAGATTTTCTTTTTATGATTAGCACTCTTACCGATATTTTACTTCATCTTATTTCTTCTTTGTCACAATCCAGTGCCTGGTCTACTTGCAATCCATTTATAGCCCTATCAAGGAATGTACTTAGAATTATATCAAATAAGCTTCACATACTTTTGTTCACACTTTTCTGATGCATGGCACATTTATCAAAGGAAAGATGTCTGTATTCTTTAAAATAAACACAAAAATCGCAAGACTGGAGGGTCTATCATTGAGAATTATTCTAACATATCATCATTATTACTTCAAAGAGGAGAAAGTCTAATTTTTTATATATAGTCCTTTCAAAATCTTTCCATACAATTTGACAATGCTTTGCCCAGTCCTAGTCCACTGGCTGCACTGGAGTAGGTAACAGTCAAATAGGATAGTAATAGGATTGTCTATAGCCAGACTATCGTCATCATCATGGTCATCATCCTCATTATCATCATTCCTTCATAGCTCCCATTAAAACATAGTCTACAGGGCAACAACAGATTCTCTCCAATCCATGCAGTCTTCTGCTTTGTTTCCTCCATAGGCCTACCAATAGGTCTGTCTATCCTATCTATATTCTCCTGGTGGAGGCAGCATAATACAATATGTATATTATTGGCTGTGTTCATTCATTTTGAGCATATTATGCCCCAGTTAGTCCTGATCACATCATTGCATATCCTCTGGACTAAATTGATTTCTGACACTATTTCCCTTTGAACAATGAAAGCAAAAAGCTGAATATGCATCTCTTTTAGAACCACTTATGTTGAAATGTATACATAATTCTATTTTCAACGCATATGATAATAATGGAATCGTTAGAGGAAAGTGACAGATTAGGCAATAGGAAAATTTGGGGTAAGACTAAATGATTGCTTGGTTTCAATAAAACTCAGAGAAGCCCATAGAGGGGAAAACAAATGTATAAATGATAAACATTTTGGTGGGTCAGTCTGAGTTTCACAACAATGATAATATAGTCATCATCTGGACAAAACAATATCAAATATAAAAAATAACTATACTACGAATAGTATTGTGATAACAACAATCAACTTAGAAATATAGAATTGTAGAATTTGCTCTATTGTACAATAGAAGTAGAAATAGAATTTACAATCCTTTTATTTGTCACTAAAGAGATCATCCATCCATTGCACATTTGCCAAAACTTCCATCCCAGATATCCACTTTTTGTTGTTTCTCTTGCTTCCTTTTGTCTGTTAGAGAAAAGAAAAAATACACACAGAAAAAATCATCAAAAGCAAAGAGTGTGCTTGTTTCAATGTATCTTATCATGATCATGGACAGAAGATATCACAGACAGTAAAAAACTGGATGTTTCAGGTTACTCCTTTCTCAACAAAAAACAGACAAAAACAACACTAAACACGATAACCCGAAACGTCCAGTGTTTTTACCATCTCGTCCCTTAAAGAAGCTTTTCCATTTTCATGCATTTTACTTTGATTTGCTCTACAGCTTCTAACAGCTGTTTAATGGTTGTTAGACTAACCTTTAGCCGCTTTGAGTTTGTTCCTTTCCTGTTCTCGGACCTCCCTGGAGACCCGTGGGGCCATCCCTAATGCCCCGGCTACCAGACGTCTGGCCGCCATGGAGGTCGTCTGGGGTCGCGCCTTGAACGGCTGGAGGAATTCTGAAAGGGTTGGGTGGATGGCATACCATCAAAGGATACATTGTAATTTCAGAGGGGTTTCTTCTATTATTTCAATATTGAAAGGATAAATCGACATAGAAAAGGTAAATTAAAAATCTATAAAGTTGAAGGTGTCTTATGAACATTTCTCTCAGCATTGAAAGGGTAAATCAATATAGAATAGGTAAATCACTTTTTATTTAAGTTGATAGTGTTTCATGACCATTTCAGAGGGGTTACTTCTATTCTTTCAACATTCAAGGGTTATATTGGTATAGAAAAGGTAAGTAAAAAATTCATCAAGTTGAAACTATCTCCTTACCGTCAGAACTTTTGGCTTTATTCAATCCTTGACGAGAGGCCTCTGACATTGGGCGGACTTTTACCATCAGGTGGAACATCTTCAACGCCTCTTTTGCTGTGAAAGAAAGGCAAACATCATCTTAACAGCAAAAAACACCATTCTATCTTATCTATATCTTATCCCTTACAAAAGAGTCCTTTTTTCACACTTGATTGTTGTTGTATTCCATTTTCTACAGCTCTAAATCTTACTCAAAAGGTCCTTCCTCATTTATGAAACGGACAGGCTTAATACATTATTTACCACTGACACTGATAACAAAGTTGGACATATCAAAATCATATCATTTATCAAAACTTTAACTCTAGTAATGTCAGGTAACTCAAATATTGTGTTCCATATATTCTTTTTCCAGACAACTGCTGAAAAAAAAATGAGAAAAAGAAGAAGAGAAGTGAACCCTACCAGCAATAGCACTGGAGAAGACTCCTAAGGCATGCGTGTCATCCACCCACTTGATATCAAGCCCTTTGGATCTGTGAGACACAAACATATAAAAAAATAAAAGAAAGAAAAGTATTTCAAGGTTTCAAGTATTCGAAGATAATGAATGAGGATCGGAAGGAGGGAAGGGGGGGGGGGGAGAGAGAGAGAGAGAGGGAGAAGGAGTCAAAGAGAGCGATATGATCACTATTTGCGATATAAATGTTCTCAGATAATAAAAAAAGGGCTTCGTAAACTTTAGTCTCCACTCTACAATCCTTCAATCTACAAGAACATTTTTTTTTGGATTCAATTGATAAAATAAAACAATATTCTACTATTCTCAACCAAAAGCAACAAGGACCTCAGAGACAGATATTCCTTATGGATGACGATGAGCACAATAAAAACCACTACTTACATAAAGTCCTTGAAAGCTGCGATGATATCATGTGTCCCAAAATCTGGGGGGAAGTCGTAGATCTCAAGAATGTGACTGTAGCCTTTGGAGTGGAAAAACAGTAGGATCATTTGTAGTGTTAGTGTTAGAATCAAATCTCTGTGATTAACTGAAAAAATACACACTGAATAAAACTTGACACGCCACAAATTAATCCCTTCAATTAAAAATAATTGAAATTGTTTTATCAAAAAAAAAGAAGGCAGTTCATAATTGGATGGGAACAACCTGAGATTAACTCAGTTGATGAAGCAGACAAACGAATGTAGGCCACTTTCTGATTTTCCCTAAACAAAGATAAGAGTTTATAGCCAGACTATTTCCATACATGCAAAGTGAAAGCTATATATATTCTAGATCTTGAGCATAAAAAATAAAGGTTCCGACAGTATAACGTTATCATTAAACCCACCTTCAAAATTGACGTCACACTCTTTCTCTTTAGGTACATATGTCCAGTAATCAATTTTTGGTTTGTCTATCTCCACCTTTCCAACATGAGCAGTAATCTGAAAATAATGAAGAAATCAATGAAAACAAATATTTTAGACTTCCATAATAACATAACAAGACATGTAACAGTAACCCTTTTCATAATAACTCTAGATGTGTTAAAATGGGAGAAAACTATTGTACTAGTTGAAAATTATTCAAAAAAATAGAATGATCTCGAAATTGACAAAATAAACCCTAAACACAATTTGAAAAACTTTCTTTAGAAGCATACTTTCCATTCTCTCATAAAACAAGAGAGGATATCACCACCTATTTCCAAAAATCAATATTATCAATAAAATAATGCATTAATTGCCTTTTTTCATATATGATAAAACAGACTTACATCTGCGACGAGTGAGTCATCCAGGCAATCTCCCTCGTCATCAAACATGGCGTCCCAGGAATCCTCATTGTCTTCCCCAGCGTCCTGCTGCCTCGGCTGTACAGAAGGCAATTCTTTCGATACTTTATCACCCTCAGCCGTCTTCTTCTTTTCAGGTTTTGCCTCTTTCACCTTCGCTGTGGAGCTGCTTTCTTTACCCTCTTTGCTCTTCTTTGTTTTCTTATGTTTCGATTTAGATTTACTTTTGGTGGAAGTATCATTTTCTTCTTGCGTGATATCTTGAGGTTTATCAGCAACAGAACTGCCAGACGCAGAAGCATCTGATTTTTTCTCCATGTCAATAACAATATCTTCTTGTTTCCATGGCTGGTTACCTGATATGATGTCCTGAACTTCTTCATCTTCAATGCTTTCTTTGCCCATCTCTACCTCCTTTATCTCCCATGTATAAATATTATCAACTTTCACTGTTTTATGCATTTGACTCGCATTAGGGTCGTCTGTCTCTTGCCGATTTTTGACATCTTCATAGTCTATGCCCTCTGACAGGCCTATATTTTCACTACTACTACAAGTGATATTGGAAACTTCAGCTTTTTCTGTTTTAGTTTGTTTGGCAGGTGGTAAAAAGGCTACAATAGCCGGGTCATAATATTCAAACTTTAGATCATCACTGATTTCGTCTCCATCCTTTTCATCACATTTATCAGTCGTGTTTTGGTTATTTGTGTCTACATATGACATGTTTGATGAGGCATGCGAATGAAAAGATTCCTCGAGTAAATCATCATTGATGGGATGGGCTGTTACACAAGGGTCTTCAGCTATTTCAGGGGCTGTCTGACACGCCTCAAAAGAGAGAGTGTCTCGCACTAATTCATCGGGTGCATCATAAATTCCATCCAATTCTTTGTCATGATCTTGAGCTCTGGCATCATTTTCCATCGGACAAGGTACCCTATCCTGCAAACAAAGTTCTTTTGGTTCCACACTATGAGATTCCTGATTTGGTCCACGACGTGCTCTGGGAACGTAGACTTGTATCTCAGGTTTTCTTCTTCCTCGTCCCCTTCCTCTTGGCTTTTTAGCTTCCTCCTGTTGTTCCATAATCGGTACACACTTCTCTTGAGGTGAACCAGCTAAATCACTGCCTTCTCTGTCTGCAATGGTAGAGTTTGAAGTGTTCATGTTTTCATTTTCCACAGCTTTTTCTTGCTGTTCAAGCTCTATTTTGGCACGTAAAGATGGTGGGACATAAATGCCAGCTGCCAGTTTGTTCTTAACTTTGGTGGTCCTATAACAAATTTAAAAATTCATGAAAATTAAAAACACAAAGGAGACAAAACAGCATGGTAAAATATTATTGACTTAAACCTAACTTCAAGAATAAATGGAATTCAACATTGAAAAGTAGATCAAAACATTAAAATAAAGTGCAAAGAATGTTAAGGTTGAAGCTCAGTCTTATGCTAAAAAGTAAGGGTAAGAATGACCTCAAACAGGTTCATTTTCAAAGTTCAGACAAAAAAATCATAACAATTATTACAGCTACTATCTATATTGTTGTTCGTGATGCTCATTCACCAGCCTTTTATTATTTCTAGATCAAATCTGTCAGCCCCATTTTTTTTCCTTTGTATCTCTGTCAAAAATGCCATTCCGAGAAATTTCAATTAGCCAGACCAGAAGTTTTCATCACTGGCAATCGGTTTACCATTGGGTATGTAAATGGATAGGACATTCATTATTGACATCAACCAAAAGTTTAACGTTATGCAGATGCGAGAAAATTATGAAACTTTGTTTTGGTGCAATTTTTCGGGGGCATATTTTCTTCAGTTAGTTTATGGTGAATCCTAACTAACAGCATTCATGACTAAAGTAAAAATTGAAAGTCTCCTCACCTATCCATTTCATCACCATTTTCTTCTTTCACACATAAGCCATCTTGATGCTGATTCTTATTGACAAACACTTTTGGGCTGTTCCAAATCTCCCGCTTTTGATTCTTTAATTCACGCAATTTTACCCAGTTAGCAACACGATCCTGACTTGTTTGATTGCGCCATTTACTTGGGCGTTGTACTTTTTCCTCTTTAGGCCGTGACAGAAGCTGGATTCCTTTTTCTCCCCTGAAATTTCATTAAAAGATAAAAGCATAATGTCAATGCAGTTAAAGCTACTATTATTTTATCACCTTTGACACACTACAATACAAAATAAGATTTCACAAGAACTATCAGACATTTCCTTTGGTATCCTGTAAATGTTTCCCACTCAAAACATAAACTGACCAACATACAATAAGATGACATCTGGTGCTAAAGTATCAAGAATATCAACTAGCGTACAATCAAAAGGATACAAATTCTGGAGCAGGGAAAAATTCAATTAAAAGAGATCTTAGTTGACAAATTTTTATATGCGAAATTAGCTGTCTGACCTGTAACAAGCATCCACAAATGCAACCACTGTTCTTCTACAGAATTGATCTCCAATGGAAAAAGTAATAAGATCAGGGAAATGAGTTTCTACTGCTTTGTGGACAAGCAATCGGTTGTAACTTTGAAAGGGAGGAAACAATAGCACTCTGAAAAATAGAGGAAAATATATGGATTATCTGATATCAAAGAATCGTGTTTAACAAACAAAATTTTGAAAGGAGTTCATTCAAATGTTTCATGTTAAAGAAAAAAGTGTTAGATTAATATCTTTATTATAATATCACATTGATAGATTATGCTCAACAAAATATCTTGGAAGGTGATAGGATCAAATTATAATTAAGGATTTAAATCTACCCAATCAAATTTTCACATTTATTTTTACAAAATCTACTGTATTTCTTCTTTTTGTTTTATATCAGGCAAAAGAACAGTCAAAGAATTCACCTAATATCTCTTCACCAAGGGATATAACAATGAAAATTAAAACATTATATTCACAATAGCATTTTCGTTCAAAATCTTTCAACTTGATTTTTATTCAAAGATGAATTTACCTGTAAGAGTTGCCTACTTTTTGGAAATGAGAAATATCTGTTGAAATATCCTCTACAAATTGAGAATCTTTTAAATTCAAGAACCCAATGTCCTGAAACGCCGCCACGGTGACTTCACATTCCCCACAGTAGGGTGAAAAAACAGCACCAGCACTGCAAGTTTCAAATAAAAAATCTTTAAAAATATATATATTTCTTTCTGATTTCATTTTCTAGGGCTTTTGTCTTTCGATACTGCTCATTTGCCAGTACACGCTCCTCCAAGTTAATGCCTATAAGGCCTATACGTCTATTCTGGCATGGCAAGGTAGTGTTGTCGTGGGTTCAATTCCCATCAGCGACAAATTTTCTTTTCTTCATAATTTCTTCTCTAAGATTTTCTGAAATCAGTTGTATTGGCAGTTTAAAATGAATAATGCAACCTTTTAATTTTAGGCCGACCTTATTTCCCCGACCACTTTGAAAAATAACTTCAGTCCCAGACTATTATGCCAGAATAGCCTTTGAGGTTCTTATGGGCCTATTAAATAGTGTATTAGTATAGTTCAATTACTATTATTACCCTTTTAGAGTTATCT
>JAUEKX010196966.1:0-10733 GCA_031834005.1 Dendronotus venustus
TTTCCGCGAAATATGTCCCAAAGACCACGATTCGCGAAAGTTTTTGTAAACAATTTCGCGTTTTTTTGGACACGCGAAACTTTCTGCCCGCGAAAGTTTCTGCTCCTAAAGTAGTCGCTTAAAATAACGTTATAGCTCATTTTGGTGGAAACGCATTAGGGTCTACCGCTATGGATTGTATTTATACTAGTAATCACGTGATTTTGAGCGTTATGCTTCATGATGAAATGAGGGCCGAAGAAAACAGTCCGTCTTAACGGGGATGTACCGTATTTATATAACCGGGCTGATTACCGATAAATCGACCCGGTAGACACGGCAAAACTCAAGTCAAATGTAATCATACGAAAACTATAATATATCTGAAACTACTGTGCGAATGTTTTACAATATTGGCAATTTGCGAAAGTTATTTCACGAGTAAAGGACCGATAAATTTCGTGAGTTTTTGGTCTCGCGAAACTTTTTTTGATTAAAGTAATACACCCAAACTAATTTGAATATCTAACCTAAAACTTCTCTACTCTGTCAATACTCTAGTGGCCTAGTGGTCGTAATTTTAAGCTGTTTGAAATCGTGTAAGAAAAGTAAAAAAAAGACATTAAGATGTGTGCTAAAATTTAAACGTAGCACACTCCTTCTGTTATTTATTTGCAGTGAAAAGCATACTAGTCTACTCTCTCAAGTGATCCTGCTGATGTCGGTGATCAAGTGATGAATCGTATTGTAGCCCTACTAACCACTTTAAAGTAAATCCGGTTGAGTGCTACTCATCATTACGTAATGTATCACAAAAGATATTTCTATTTATTTCTTTTTAATTTTATCCAAGCGTTGTTGATATTGATTTTATGAGCATATAATTGGTCGATTAAAAACCCAAAATGACAGCAATCTTGCACTCTGTTTTAGTTTTTTTACCGAGGCCATTAATATCTGATCTATTATTCTAATGGAGAGACATAACGAAAAGGATTTTGATCATGATGACACGTGATGACACGAGCGGCACACGATGTCAAAACAAAGTCGTTATAATGTTAAATTTAAAGGTTCGTCAACATCTGCGAAGGAGAGTGAAAAGACAACTAGCATGAACCAGGTAATTGTATTTTTGCTCTCCTACACATGTGTATCGTCGACTATCTCGATCTACCTCTGCGTTTTCTTGTAAGTGTGTATTTTGTTTTCTTAATCAATTAAAGATTTCATTTCGTTGAAAAGCACACACACACACACACGCACATTTCCAATCAGAAAATCGTTAGAATCAGCGATATTGAAAAGAGCTTTGCTTATAACCACAAAACAACCACCAAAAAGTACTTAAATCATAAATTTGTAATTCTACAGAATTACATACATGTTTTTTTTTCTTTATAAGAACCTAGCTCCTAAGAACATTGACGCTGAAAATAAGCAAAATCATAGGCACATCCAGCCTCAGCCAAAGTTTAGACGTTCTTATGAAAACACATCAATCGTTTACACATCGATTTTTCTCTTAAACATTATAAAACTTATTACTATAATATATTTATAAATAGATAAATAAATTTTCCTTACATTTAATTTACAAAATATTTTAAAACTTTAACGTATTTGGATCGATAAAAAAAAAAGAAGAAGAAAGATTCAATTCGTTAAGCACTCCTCCATATTTTCTTCACGAGTTTCCTCATCCTCTTTAAGGAGGACGGTAACAGCGTGCTTCGATTGGCGCGTTGTTGCCTAGCAGCTCGTTTCTTGATCTTGCAGGAATTGTCACATCTACGTTTAGCAATATTACATAGCCGGAATACGTCGATCGAAGTATCATCAATTTGTTGGCATCGTACCAACGTAGCTTCACATTCCGCCCAGCAATCTCGCATACTTGCAGGAATACCTGTGGCACAAACTGATGTCGCAACAAACAGCACTGTAAACATTGTCAATGGCCGTACCAAATGCATTATTAACTTTGCGCTGAAAAATGCAAACATATAGAAAATGGTTAAAAATTTGCAAATCAATTCAGTCAGTGATTAATGTAATATATTGATTGAGATGTTGGTAAATGATCTCAAAATCATCTTTAGAAGGAAAACAACTCTATCTTTATGTAATATCATGCCTGGAACAGAGAAACGTGCGTTTGTGTAGAAAGATAAAAATAGTAACCATGAATGCAAAACAAAACAATATACATTTTGGAATTAATTGTTTCCATAATAATGTGCTTAACAAAACGAGTGAGTTGAGTTTTGATGACCGGAAAAATAGTGGTTTATGTGAATTCCAAATAATATTAGTATTGTCTAGCCACAGTTTGTTTTCTTTATTATTTTCTTTTATACTTTTTTTCTAGAAGTGAATTGACTATGGAATCCTTTATAAAAACAAAATTATGGTTTGTTGTGCTTAGGTCTCAGATTATGTGGAGGAGGAGACAAAGACAGTTATGGAACCATTTCCGCCAAAATCTAAAATATGTTTTTTAGATCCACGTATCACGCGATCTTCCCAAAAGATTGAAACTAATTTTGACTGCAACTAAAAGTTGATTTCTGTCTGTTATAAGATTTGATTATGATAGACCTGTTCAATTGTTCTACTTTATTTTCTATGTAAAGATCTGAGCTTTACCGTATTCACCATCTTCAGAAGTTAATACAGGAATCGATTTTTTAGTAGAAGAAATAATCCCCTTGCCAAAGATAATTTTGGATAAGTATGAAGAATTATGTGTGCCTGTATCCCTGTCACGTGATCGTTGCACGTCGATAATGCATTGTACCATGTTTTGTTAAGAATGAGAAACATTTCAATATACCCATTGGAACGAAAAGCATTCATATAATAATTAGGTCATGAGGCTCGTGTAACGACAATAAAAGATTTAGTGAGTGTATTTAGAGTTCATGATTTCATATGAAATACAGCAAACTCCAACCTCGATCGTTTAAGGAACCAGAATAACGCTTTCAAGTTACTCTCTATAAATGCATATAGAGCTGAGGCTGCTTCGTTATAAAATACAGACCTTTATAAATCCTGTCACGTGCTATAATCATGATTACACGCTTTTTATTTTTATAAGTCTCAACTTGTTCTTTTAGCACGTTCTTATTTTTCGACGAAAATTGAGCCTCGTGTTCTTATAAAAGAAAGAGTGTACATATATAATTATATACAAAATTTTATTTGCTACCAATATATGAAAGTTAAAATCATACCTCTTTGCTTTACTGTTCAAAAAAATGTACAATATTTATAAAATCTTGTTGCAGTTTTGTTCTAGAAACGTTTTATTTTCTTCCAATGTTTTGCAAGCACTTTTATTAAAGTGTTCTGTTCGAGCAATCAATCCAAACATGATGAAACCGACGCCTCTTGTCTTACTTAAATACGCTCATAAAAGTGATAAATTATCATGATTATCATAATTATCGTAATCAAAAATATGATGACGGACAATTATTGTTATTGTTATTTATATTTGCTTATTTTTTCATTGAAAGGAAAATGGGGGTTAAACCCATTCTTGACCTATTCGCTAGTTAACAGCCAAATTTTGAAGCCAAGTGAGCATAATACTTTTTACAAGAAGGTGTTGTCCTACTTTCCTTCTGTGAAGTCCGACAAGTAAACAATTTTAAATTGTTGTTTATTTTTTGCTGAAATTCACGCATGTAGCTACTGCTAATCTTAAAAATTAATTAAAAGTTCATTGCAATTATATCTGTTATTCCCTTCCTTAGTAATACCCTATTATAGAAATCGGTGGCTAATAAATGGGTTGTACTAAAAAACGAAAATTAGTCAAAGTAAGCCATAAAATGACTCCGAACAACTCGAAATTATGTAATACAGTACCCGAACTTCATTGCCGTGACAGTGTTTGCTACAGATGTTGGGTTTCAAAACAATACATGTTGGCTACGTAAACATGTTGACCAACATCTGTTAACATGGTGGTAACAATAAGAATAAGCTGTAATACCAATAAGCAATTCAATATTCAAGTAACAAGACTAGCTTAAAAAAGGCGTATTTAGAGCACGGCTAGTCAAATCTCTACTTAGAAGAATAATACCAACCAAAACAAAGACATTCTAGATAATAATGTTCTCCTTCGTAGATGTTTGACTATGTGTAAATATATGTTTGAATTATGTATGCCAGTTTTTCAATAATTAATAAAACAAGACGACAAATCTTTAAAAATTAAGCAGAAGCTTTTCGATGTATTATCATCATCATCATCATCATCAAAGCTAACAGTAAAATGTTATCTATCCAAATGTTATCTATGTGTAAATATATGTTTTGTTAGGGACAAACAATACCACAAAGATATTTTGAATTCCAAAATTCTAAAAATTAATTATATGATTTTATGTATCAAATTGGAGTCATTATTAGCCTCTTTATGTTTGATCATTTACTTATGTCACTTAGTCACTATACTTAGGTCATTTTGGCTAATGGCAATCTTTACTAACCGACAATAAAAACCCATGTCGGCTGATGTTGACTGTACTTACTCCTTTTTCAAACTTTTTCACCCTGTTTTTTTTGCTTAATTTTTATCCCAAAAATTTATTTATTTAATTTATAAATTTATACAGCTTTATAAAGAAATCGAACTTTTTATTCGGAAAGACTTTTCTTGTATTTCTAGTGCTCAAAATTTCAAATTCAAGCTGACCATGTCCTTATAAAACACTTTTTATTTTTCCTCAAACCTGAGCCTCGAAGCATCAAAGCAATACAAAGCAATACAGCAATGTTGTGTTCGTACATGCTTTCCACTACTTATTTTTCAATAGTAATATTTGTTAATTACAATTAAAGAAATAATTGTTCGTTTTTTTGTAAGTATTGCCACAAACAATGCAAATTGTTAAAGAGAAGACCACGTTTAATTAAAAAATATATCATAACATCTAACAACCGCGAGACCTAATTAAGACTAGTGATATTGGATTTATCATTTGGATCGTACCAATGGTTCTCTTCAATAAAACCAATAGCGAAATCTAATACAATAAATTAAAATTAGCCTTACCAGAAACAATCTTAGTATCAGCCTTTCCTACTATTTATAAGGTTTATTTGTTTAGGATTAAAAATTAAGGAGAATTAAAATAAAAATAATTATGGCAAATTACCAATTAAATTCACTTCATTCACTTAAAATTTGGATTTCTGAAAAGTTAAGAAAAATTTTCTACCTAAACTAAGTTCCAGCCTACCCTACCACCCTTCCACCTTTAGTTCCACCCTACCTACACAGTTTTTTTATAAGAATTACATAAATCGAGACGAGCCTCATGATTCTTAATTTTTCTCCGAATTGAGCCTTAGAATATTCTTAGATGATTCTTAAATTTTTAATATAGAGCTGAAATGAAATTTCTTAATCCATTTTTTGAGGCTGAGTGTAATTCTTAAAGAATTCTTATAATTTGGTGATTTTAAGCCTTATGATTCTTATAAAAAGAATTCTTATAAAAAAAAACTGTGTACTCTAATCATATAATCAGGTCAGGGCTGAGAATTATATCTGACTCATTCTCCAGTCTGGCGTCGCATATAAAGATTGTTTACAGAGCTATCTAAAAACCAATTAACTTAAAATTAGAATTTTCTTTATGAGTAGCGATGAAACGAGGAGAGAATAAATGAAAGGGGATCATTGTTTATTGATCCACCGTTACTATAATATTTTTGTTATCTTTCTACATTTCATTTCAATACGAAAATAAACTGACTTCTCTAGAAAATTGGAAAGAAAACACGAATTAAAAATGATTTTTTTCTGCTAAGAAAGCAGACCTTTATCACCGCCGCATCTATTTTTGTATTCCTACTCACACACACGCGCGCGCACACGTAAAAATAACACAAAAACAAAAAATACACATACATCACTAACAGTATCTTGAAGAAAGACAATAAAGAAATATGTTAGAAATATGTCGCTTATATGTTATATGTTATTTTGAGTAAGAATATAAACAGATTTTATAGTTTATGCGCACCTTACCCATAATTTCCCCGTAAATGAAAGTCCAAAGTCAACGAACTTTGAGCAAAAAACATGTTTTTAGTATTTTAAACAAGTTGTTGTTTTGCACACGCGCGATTTCAATGACGTCATTTACTTCCAAGAAGTACAGTTATGTACCTGTTTTTTTTTTTTCTTCTTCACCGTGTTTTAAAATATTTTGTCTGCGTTGTTGACTGTGCAGATTTTTTAAAAAAGGAAAATAATTTCCCATCTATTGCATCATAAATGTAGATGGAAAATTTAATATGGTAATTCGGAGAATTTTACATTTTGACTTTCTCAATTCCAAGAGTTTCAAAGTAACATGAGAAAGCTAATTAGTGAGTTAAAGAGAGCCCTTTCCTCAGGTGTATAAACACCACATCACTAAATCAATTTCGTTTAAAATTCTATTATCTTAAAAAATTACTTTAAAAGTTGAATAATAAAGCAATCCTCTCAGAAAGTACTTCTGCTTGTGTTCATGGCATTTTCCAGAATTCTTTTTGCAGAACACATCATAATATGCCAGGAAGCATATGCCAGGTAGTCGTAAACCACAATGAAACTTCTTGTACATCCGAAGGTTCCCAAGAGCAAAAACACTGTGAGAACATGTGTTTAGTCCGTACTCTGTTTGTTGGTCGGTTTTCTTGAGTTATATTACCTTAAGTGTTCTGTCTTTACATTAAACGTGCAAAGGCCAGCACAAAACCCCTACCGACATGCAAAACTTTCCGTTTTCCACAAATAGAAGGAATGACACTTTCTAAAAAAATTTCCTTTTACTATAACAGAAGAAATAAGTCACTTTCTTAGTCAGTCTTGATCAGATAACTCTAATTACCAATTCCGGCATTTTGATTGCCATCAAGGAAAACTAAACTTATTCCAATCATAATAATTTAAAAAAAATGACATCATTGCAAACAAATTGGCAAATGATTTTTGCGTACTTCAACAAAAATATTATAAAACGTGCTCTGAAAGTCACTCGATCTGCAATTTCCAAGAAAAAGGTAGATCTCACTAATCTCGCTAATACATAATCCACATCGCTTATAACAAAGTAGTAATATTGTAATCTTCGAATGCCAAGATGAGACGAGGTAGGAAGTATTAAGGACGGATATAAAACATATGTTTTGGCCCTAACATTAATCAATACTGCATAAAAGCTACACAAACTTATTGGCCTGTACTGAAGGACTGAAAGAGGTTGGAATTAATAGCTAGATTTAATAATATCTATTTTGTAGTAATGAACTGCTTGAATAATGTCTTAATAAGGCTATATGTGCTAGCTACGAAATATACATGATATATTTATGTGGAGAGATTATAAATTATATATATATAATTATTTAACTTCAAAAATGATAAATCCATTTGAGAAATTTGAAGTCTATGAATCTTGGATGGCATCAAAAAACCTCAACAACTATTTTTTCAATGCTCATTACATATGTTCTACTTCCAACCATGAACACACAACTTTAAACAAAATAATAACATACTCCAACACATGCGTGGTACAAACATAATTTAATTATTTAAAATGTCAAAATAATACTATACAGACCATGCACAGCGGCATGAAATGAGTCGGAGGGATAACGAGATGTAATAAAAATAATTGCTTTCTTTGGAGGTTTCTTTTGGTTAATTATATCATGATATATATTGGATATACTGAAGGAATGGCCTCTTAGAAAAAACTACTCTGTAAGTTGTGTAATTTATTGATCTGTGGTTGGAACAATAACAGATTTAATTGTCCAGCTATTGTTTATTTACAAAGTAATTTATCATTAACATTAAAATAGTACTCACACAGCCGGTACGTGACGTTAGAACAACCTTATTTGGACGTTGTAGCATTGGCGTTCTAAAACATCATTTTCTCCACCTCAAAGAATGCAGTAAATAGTTTTTTTTATTTAAAAATAAAAATAATCGATGTTTGTGAGAGCTGCTAAATTATTCTTTGTGCTCGATCAAAAATCTCCATATTTACCAATTACCATAGCAATTCAAAATTGTCAATTACCATTAGTAGCAATTCAAAATTTAATTTTCAGCCTATTTATGATTCTTATCATATTGATAGAAATTTTGCCACACAAATCAGAAAAATATTTTGTTTTTAAATCATAATCTTTTGAGTTAAAGGAAAAGTTCAACAATATATCACCAGTACAGTATGACCCGAAGAGAAAACATTGCTAATTAAAAATAATGATATACCATAATTATATAATGATATGTCTACATAAAGCGTAAAGACTAGATGGTTTTACTTGATGGCAAAGGAATTGCTTTTATTACTGATTATATTATTACCGATGGTAGCTAACGTTTAAAGAGGACGACTAATTAATTAAAATGGTAACACCCTATAAATCTGATGCCAATTCCGCGTTTTTAAATTGCGTCTGCATCTTGCATCACGCGTATGAGTAATGTCTATTTTTAGTAGCATGACGTGACTGTTTTCGTACGTATTTCTAACAATAAAATTGGAAAAGAGAATTCCTGGTGTTTCTGGGTTTGTTACTTAGCGGTTTTAGCAGCTGAGTATTGATTTCGATTTTTGTCGTCCTGCCCCTTTTTAACATTATCTCCATAATATCGCCGTATAATATATCATCACGGAGATAATGCCGCATAACGGGTTTTCTTTTGTATTTTATAATCCCTTCGAGATGTGAGATCTTAATAAAAAGTTTTGCATCTAATAAGTATATTAACGTGATTAATTATTTTAAAAAAATGAGCATTAAATTAAAGTTCAGTGTCTGACTCTCGCGGTTTCAGTTGGAGTAGCAATTACATAGTCTGAATGTGAATGCTCTTATTCATTTTGGTAAAAATACAATTCAAATTAGAAGCAGTTAATCTTTTACTGAGATTAAGTAAATAAATTTAATTCATTTAATCCAGAATTCCATGCGACATTTACATAGTTAATTTAAATTTAAAATTTCAGTGATGTTAACGTTATATAAACTTCCAAAATTAAAACACTGAAAAAATCAAAACACTAACGCGCATGGTGGAAGATAAAAGCACAATTTAAACAGAATGCGGAATAAAAATGAAAAGTAGCTACATTCCTGAATTGGCAATTAACGGTCCAATTTTCCCTCTCAATCAGTGTTGAAGCTTTTGTCTTTAGTAGAATGGTGACAACATTGATTTGGATCGGTTTGGAAGTGGGACGAGGCATGGAAATTGAAAATAAATTTTTTTGAAAAGATTAAAATTTTTGAGTGTAGGGAACTAAGCTAACCTATGATTAACTAATTCCTGTTAAAAGAATATCAGATATCGGAATGCCAGTTAATTAGATCATAAAAAACTAGAAAATTATACGATGAGCGAATCTGATAGCTGGGAATCCGAAGTCTAGACATTATTTTGAGGATTAAAAAAATAAAATTAATTGATAGTTCTACAGTTATGGAGCATAAACTCTTCGCAAAACTTTTCATTTCAAGTTCCCTCCTCTTTCCCTTCCTTTAAGCAATGTTAAAGTAAAGTTTTATCATGAAAAATCTTTCAAAATTCTTCCAAATACGTATCAAAGCTTCAACTTCGATTGTGAAGAGGGAGGCCAGCTATTTTTTTAACAAGATCTAGGTGTATCTAAATGTTAAAAAATTATCAGAGGTAGCCATTACAATTGAACCCCTTTTGCAAATATTTTTGTAAACAATACATTATCTAGTCTGGTGGTAAGGCCCGTACTTCTTTCTGGCTGGAATCAAAATTTCTTTATAGAAGGATTCGATTTTGGCAAAGGAAAAAAGCATGCACATTATATGTTGGTGACTTTACTCTAGAATATTTAATTTTTTTATTTCTTATACTATATATTCAAGGCGTCAAACCTAGAGGTATTGTCCCCTTACAGGAAATAGGAAGAAAGGAAAAGATATGGGCTTAGATCTAGGTTATGCTACAAAGACATTTTTTCATTATCTCGCATTATGATAAATTAGAATAAATTATATAACCTCACATACTTAACTTTTAAAGGTTTACAATACCAATAAGGCGTAAACAAAAGTAATTAACTATAAACCTTTATATTATATAAAGCGTTATATTATACATATACAAATACGTCTTAAAAAGAGTTTTTCTTCAAACATTTTCTATGAATAGAATTCGAACTAAGAATGTTGTTAACTTTTGACCAAATCTCAACCTCTTCAAGAAGATATCCGAACAAATAAATGAATTGTTAAATAAATACATACTGTAATTACATATTCTACATAAAAGTGCCAGTGTAAAATTATTCTTCAACATTTCAAAAATATGTTTTATTTTTCAACATAACCTTTTCAACACTTGGAAAAGATATGTAAACATTTTTGAAAAACATGTTCAAAGTTTGCAAAATGTATGGAAATTTTCAAACAGATATTCAACATTTGCAAATTGTGCAGCATTTTGTCATAATTGTTTATATTTTTGAATTATTATGGTTTAAAAGTTAAGTTATGAATATATGTTATATTATTATAGGTTTAAAGGGGCACTAAAGTGAAATTTAAAAAAATGAGATTTATTTCTTTTTTAGTCAGAAATATATTATGAAGTTGAAAATTATAAATCATAATAGTCAAAACTAAATACAATTTGCAAAATCGCTCTTCAAAGTTCGCATTTTTCCTATCAAAATTCC
>JAUEKX010197187.1:0-10732 GCA_031834005.1 Dendronotus venustus
ATTGGGGCAGCCTTTTTCTTTCTCGTCCTCTGTCACTTGGCGACCGCACGCCGCACAAATCCGTCTTCCCAGCATTCCAAATAAAAATGGAGGGAAATTTGGCTGACGTCAATCGGTCAGTTCTGACGTAATCTAGTCTCGTCTTACTGAAATCTTAGCAGGAGAAAGCCAAAAAGAAAATTATTAAGATCAGTTGGTCAGAATTATGATATACTATATTAATTCAAAAGATCTGCATGCTATCCTTCTGCCATAAACAAGCTCTCAAAATGTAGAAAAAGTAGATCTATAATGCAAACGGACCTCCTGATAATGCGGATCAATATATCATGATTTTGATATTAGTGAATTCTTACAATATATTTTCATGCAGCTTAGAATTTAATGTTGATGAACTTAATATATATTTATTCTGAAAAGCAAGTTCTATTCAATATCATGATAACTACGTTTATATCAAAACAAACGACGTACTCATTTTATAGCGGATGGATATTGCAAACAGGGTTAGTCTAAAAATACAACTGAAATTTCCATTGCCTAAAATAGAACAAGCAAGTTGCTGCATTCCGACTGAATCTTACTGGACAGTAAAAATAGACAAGGTTGGATATTTTTATTCATCTCGTGGCGTTGTTTTGGTAAGATTCTAAATATTAAATGAAGAGATGATTGTATGTATGATTTATACTCAGTTAATAATATGATTGAATCAATTTTGTTCATTTACTCAAAGAAATGCCTCTCAACAGTCCGGCGGGTCAAACCACACTTATGACGAGCTCCTCCATGAAGTAAACTGTCATGAGTTGGGGATTCCTCAAAAAATGATTCTATTTTAAACAATGAATCATTTTTATTCAGAGAACATGTAAAATGCCATTTATTTTATTCTATAAAATTATTCTTATATCCACCCTTTGTTGAAGCAATAAGACTCTTGTACACACTTGGTGCAATTGAATGTCAATACTCTGCTTTTATATGATCCCTGTATTGAGTTATTTCCTTGATATTGATATTGTCAACAAACTTTACAGCTTCTCTTCTTAGATCTGTTTAGGGGAATACAATTATATTCCTTATCATATCATACATTCTAGACTTAGAAGTGTTGGAAATATTTTATCCTTCCTAAGGCAACACCATAAGTTTAGATCTTTTTAAAATATCTTAGATACAAACAATCAAATATAAAACATTTTCTATAGTAGGTATATCTAGTAGTTTTAGTCAACTGCCACCATTCTGATAAACATAAAACTCTAATATTATGGGGACTAGATTGACTCTTGGTAACCATGTGGAACATAATTGAAACAAGTGATTGGGTACAAAAGAGTATTATTTGTATTTTGCTCTTGGTTTTGTCAATATTTTTTGGGTAGATAAAACTGCCACACCCATTTTTCTGAAAAATTTGCAACCTGAAATTTGAAAAGTATAAAGTTATTATTTTTCTTTTAGTTTTGTGCTTTTTATGAGTATAAGTCAATCCAGAAGATAAGATTGAGACATCCATGCACTTAGCCAGTCCATAATATAATTTTGTTTTGTGTGTTTCGGGGAGGGAGGGGGTTGTGTGTAAGTTTGTGTGTGTGTGAGAGAGAGAGACTGAGAGAAAGGGACATAGCTAATGTAAAGCGTCTGTAAGTATCATATGTTGAGTTGATGGTGTTGGGCGCTAGGCCTATATATTTAGGCCTAAGTACCTAATTTATAATCATTATTATTATTATATTAAACATATAGGCCTCGAGTGGTAATGTAGGCTAAATGTTTTCTTATAGATATATATATATATATATATATATATATATACCATTTTCTGAATTAGGAAATTATCAGGATTTTAAAAAAGAAAAACAAAATTAATTTTTTTAAAAATTGTTTAGGTGTTAAAATATGACTGCGCACATTGATTAATCTTTAAAATTTTCAATTCTATTTTTTTTTAAACTGAATTTTAATTTTTTTATCCCAACACATTTTTTAATGCACTGAGACTGAGGCCATGTTTTAAATATTATGTAAAAAGGCAATATTTTTTGTACATGTGTTAAAATAGGCGATAAGAACTTACTTTCAGATATATATTTTGGTTTCTCATAACTCTATATGTTGCAAATATTGTAATAATAACAATAATGATAATAGTAGTCCTATTCCATTTTGTCCTTCTTTATTCAAACATATGTTGCATACATTGTATAGATGATGTGACAAACAAAAACATTTTTCTTTTTCAGATTTTATCTCAAAATGGGAAGAAAGAAGATCCAAATTGCTCGCATCAATGATGAAAGAAATCGTCAGGTAGTTTATCAATATATTGTTTTGTTTTGTTATCCAATGCCTTATTCCGCGTTAGCAATGCCCTAATAACCACCTTTGACAAAACACAGATCCGGGAAATACTATGTTTCAGGAGCTATGTTAAGCAGGTGATCAGCCCACCGTGCTGTTCTTGAATGGTGCTATGAGCAATAGACTGGATGCATTACTCAGCTGCTAACCAAACAAATTTTTATGTTGCCTCTCATTTAGATGTAAAAATGAGAGAACCTACACTGCAGGTTGATGTATGATATTTGTTTTTACAAAATTTCCACTTCTCAATTTGTCATCTCAAACTAAAATTCAATATATAAGATACTCTGTTATTTTTCGATAAACGATGGATGATAAAGGGGGAAAGATAGACAGTGGATGATAAAAGGGGAACAATAGACGGATGATAAAATGGGAACGATGGACGGTGGATGATGTAGTTGGCAATTGATGATTTAATAAATATTTATTTCTTCTCTCTCAGGTCACATTCACAAAGAGAAAGTTTGGCTTGATGAAGAAGGCTTATGAGCTGAGTGTCCTGTGTGACTGCGAGATTGCTCTCATCATCTTTACCAGCAACAACAAGCTATATCAATATGCCAGTTCTGACATGGACAAAGTCCTACTCAAGTACACTGAGTACAATGACACAGTGGTCAGTCAGACCAACAAAGACATCATGGATGTAAGATATCGGCTATTGGCTGTTCATTTTGGTTTAACTATCTAGGGGGATTCTTCGATCACTGGGCAGACAACTTGACTACTATTAGGGTTCTTTCAGGTCACTACCTTTTCCCTGGTCACTAGCTTGGCAAAAGTCTTCATTCAAATCTACCCAAATGACAACTTCTAGCCTGCATGACATAAGGATAGTGGGATGATCACCTGCTTGTCAACAGTTTTGCTTATAAGAAAATCCATAACCTTTTATTTTTCTGTTTTTCCAGACTTGATGCACGTTTTTGTAAAATACACCTCCAAACCAGCTTACCGTTCTAAATATTACATTTGTCTTTTTTTTTCTCTTTTTTTGCTGTTTCTTTTCTCTCTATTCAGTCAAGTTTACTCTTTTATTACACATCGTTTTGAGATGTCTCTTTTAGTGACTAAAAGTATGTTCTAATAATTCCTGACAGATGCTGGACAAAAAGGAGAGCAAAGGTGGAGAACATGGCGGTGATGATGACGATTTCCCCATATCTCCTAGGACTGATGAAAGCTACAGGAAGATTGACGCAGAATTTGCACGGGCTATGAATGATGGAGGATTAAAGGTATTTTTATTTATTTCTAAAGCATTGCATTTTCAACTGCTGACTGTACATCTGTGTATTAGTCTGGAAAAACCCAACACATGTCATGACATGTCATAAAGGTTTTAACCTTAGACAAAAGTATTCGCAGAAAGAAACCTTCCTAAGTAAAATGTAGTGTAAATTTTGAAGAGGGCAACGTTACACATGTTAACATAATACAGTATACAATGAAAACAAATTGGAGAAATCATTGCAAACGTTATGAAGATTGGAAGAAAATATATCATAGTACTGACACAGACATTCCACTCGTGAACACATTCATAACAACACGTCTGATACAACGACGTTGTTTGTACAGTCACTAGAGTTTTGTTATGACTGACTTGTTTGTATCATGGATGTCCTTCTTCTTGTCGTGGTTACATACTGGCGATAACTCTGCGCTCATGTGTGTCTATAGTTGTTCATAATTCTAAGCTGCCACGATTTCCTCTGGTAGTCCATTCCATTTCCTGCTGGTTCTTCGGGAAAAAGCTCTCATTTGTCTGCATGTACGGGTGCTATGATGACATGCCGCCCCCCTTCCCCAACCTCTCAATAAAGATGTTATTTGACAAATTATCTTAGAATTCAATAAGCTTTGAATAAGACATTTCATTTAGCATATTGTACACAAATTCAAATCTCAAGAGTACATCTTTAATTCTCATTACAATACACTCCGTCATTGCTCAGCTTTGCTTGACACTAACAAATATCTTCTTCTATTCTCTCTCTCTATATATATATATAATATTGTTTTCCTAATTTTGTTTCCCCAAACAGCAGTCTCCGGTCCAGTACCAGATTCCAGTGCAGTCGGGGACAGCCCAATACACTGCAGCCCCTGCCAGTATGGCTAGTGGGGGGTCAGTCATCGTCCTTCAACCCTCAGGACCTGTGGCTAATACTATCAACAGACAACAAGGTATGGTGGGTCTTAAATTAAAGGGTGCTTTTATTAGACACGTGGGAATGCATTTGAGGATGGAAATAGTGTAACACAAATTTGGTCAGACTGAGACAACTCTGTTAGCTGATAGATGGAAGGTTTGACTTCTGTTTTATATCCTTTTAATTCAAACTATTTTACTATTATCTTACCTTTTTTCACAGCTTAGTGGATGACCTAAGAAATTAATGTCCTAATGTATTCAATTCACTTAAAGAAACATTACAACGATTATGATGTATCATTCTCTATCTCTAGCTGTGACTCGTGTGGTGACTGCATCCCCAAGCAACGCCGGGCAGAGGGTCACTGTCAATGTGAACACGAATGCCTCCACTGGGGCTCATCCGGTATCATTGCACATGGCAGGAGACCTTCCGCGTGTCGTCAACACGTCGGTCACAACGGCAGCCAACAAGAAACATGGTCTAAAGGTCGTTATACCTGACAGAGGACCGGCTGTATCTCAGGTGAGGCGTTGGATGTGTAATTCTGGTTATATTGGGTATTTCTTTAACGCTTTACCAGTGTTGGCACCGAGCTCCATGATCAGCCTCAAATTAGTCAATGGTAAATGAGATAGAAGCCTCAATAACCATCTAGGACAAGCCATAATGTTGGGAAAAACATGGACAAGAATTAGAGGCAAGCTGGTGATCGACACACTATGCCCATTCTTGAGTGGCACGATGACTTATATATTTAATTTGATGCCTTCCTTAGAGGTGCTAATCGCACAAATTTGTTCACATAGATATGGTTGTCAAGTTATTATTTAATGAAAATATCTACTCTGCCACTGACACAACAAGTCATTGACAATTGCTAAATGAGTTCTTGTACTAATCAGATAAAGAAGGTATTGAACAGAAGTACTCAATGTCAAAGTAATCAATGAAATGAATTCTACTTTAGGTGTACCTGTTAGTGGAAGGAAAATAATAGGATTTTACTTATTGATTTGAAATCCACTTTTCAGGGAAAGGTTCAACAAGGTACTGCTCTTGATACACCTAGCGTCTCCATAGCAACTCCAAACAGTCAAAATGCAGCGCAAGGAGCAATACAAGCCATTCTTCAATCTGGTAAGATTTTGTTGAAATCATTCTAAGTATATTTACATCTTTGTCAAGTATGCTGTTTTCTCTCCAATTAAAGTAATTACTGATGTAACCCGTCTCTCTGAATAAATGTTGGATTTGATGGGTTAGGGTTGTGTTATTTTCAATTTTTATAAAAAACGAAAGAAAATCTATAATGCACCATGTAACAACTAGTATCTCTTCCTGAATAAGAACATTTTCATTGGTAATATAACTTCTCCACAAAATTGTTTCAGGTGATCTACTGGGCAGTGCGGATATAACAGGGCTGTCACCTCTCGTATACCAACTGACCAATCAAGGCCACGTGCCAGGCCCGTTAACAGCAGCGTTACAAGCATCAGGGGTCTTCACACCAGGGTAAGGAAGCCAATTCATCTTTATAGCGCTTGGAAAGTGCTCTGTTGTTCTTTGCAATATTGTTAAAACCATACACAAATACAAATTCAAATATATATTAAAATCATGTCATGACATAACAGAGGAAGTGTAGGTTAAGTCATTTCAATACTTCTAGAAATAAACATCAAATTGCAATCTCTTTCCTTCCTCCTGTGATAGAGTTGCTTGTGCTTTGTCATTTGTGATTACAATGCTGCCCGCTTAACTCTTAATACATACAGGGACCCATGCTGACAGCGTTGATTGGGGTGGGGGTGCTGGTGTGTTAACCATGATTGTCAGCGTGAATGGCCAGTTGTACTATATTTTTCCTGTGGGTGACTAGAGAGCTTCTGTGGTGGATTCTAGTTCTGCTTCATAGCTGTTAACTCACCCTATCATCTTGCTTTTCACTGACACTTATTATTCTTGATATATTTTTCATGTACCATTGTTCCCCCTTCATTTTCAGAGGTTCCTTGTCAATTTCTACGCCAATAATAACACTGCCCGCTCACAAAGGAGAACTTGTCAAGCAAGAACCAGGATCTCCCCATAAACACGACCATTCGTCCGAGAGGTCGTCCAATGAGCCGCCAGAGAAGAGGTCAAGGTTTGATACCGATGGTTGACCCGCGCCGTCTCCACAGGATTGTTGATGTACATGTAAATCTTGTTGCTTTCCTTTCAGAGATAATGATAATAATAACACTATGTAAATAATCGCTCAAATGGTTGTACTATTACTATAAACAATTGGACATATGACAGATCTTTTTCGCTTCAATTTCTTGTGGATAGAGGAGGAGTCACTAGAGGAATAGTGATATCAAATTGGTTTTTTCGCTTTTTGTCTGAATATTGGGATACTGAAATGAAGGGATTTTATCTTTGCCTTTAGTCTATTTCAAATCTCTTGTTGTATTAATTTCATATTATTTTTGCTTTTATTAGAGATATGTATTCACTAATCGTAGTTCTCGATCCGTTTTCTCTCTGTTTCCTTGATTCACTATTTTGACAAGTGGTGCATCAAGCCGTAAAATAGTGTCCAGATAGAGTTGTTGGTGCATATTTAAGGTTTCCGATCTTAATCTTTACATTCTTTCCTTCTGTTTTCTTTTCTTTCCCCAGTTATACTCTTGTTTCTATGAAGAAGTAAACCACATACTGAGTGATTATGAACATTTTGTTGATTTATAGTTGAATGTAAAGATTGTATTTTAAAGTTTTCTTTGCTTCCTTTCCCCAACTCTTAAATTGTTTTGTTTTCATGACCATTTTGATCTACATGTATTTTGACGAGGGTCATGGACTGCCCCCAATTTTGTGGTATTTTTTGTAAATTGGGTCATTTAATAAATTCAGTAAGTCTAATTAAAAAGGAGTAAAAAATATTATATAATATTTATTTGTAATATTCATATAAAATCATCTAGATGTTCATATTTTAATGTTTTTGTTATGTAACTGAAATTTAATCAAATTGCATCAATTTGGTAATATCAGTACGAGCCGTATTTGTAAACAAGCTTTACATTTATGCTCTTTGATTTAAGCAACAAATTACACAAAACCCATTTACACTGTAGGATATTTTTATCATGGTGATCATTTCAATGTATATCCAGTTCTCATTTTGATGGTATGTCCCGGTATTGATTTTGCTTTGCCTTGTTTTCTGTTGTTTGATTATTATCATTATTAGCTTTTAAAGTTTTGTCATTTGTAAAAATAATTTATGATTTGATCTCCTTGTAATATTGATATCAGTTTGACTGGATTCTTCATTGATAATTGTTAGTTCACCCATGATTTAGGCTTGACATTCTAGTTCTAGTTTAACAATTAATATTAATGATATGGCTGTTGAGAATAGGTACACAGTTTTATTACTCTACTGTATGTAGGGGCCTTCTACTTTTAGTGAGGCAAGCAAAGAGGAGTCATGATGATGTCTTGAGATCATTTATCACTACATTCCGAGTGTGTAGGCATCGATTGTGGTTTGGTGATACTACATACCCCGTATATTATATTTTATTCCTGCATTGATCCATCCTTTCTTCATGTTCTTCTAGTTCTGTGACACTTACTCTCACACTTACATCTCTTAGACTAATTCATGTCAAAGTATCCAA
The DNA here is from genome assembly GCA_031834005.1 of Dendronotus venustus. Taxonomy (NCBI): domain Eukaryota; kingdom Metazoa; phylum Mollusca; class Gastropoda; order Nudibranchia; family Dendronotidae; genus Dendronotus; species Dendronotus venustus. Next base: position 8,213 of record JAUEKX010197187.1, read on the forward strand.
ACTCCTACGTGGTATTTACTCCTTTTCATTTTGGTTCTGGTGTTATGACAGTGGATATGGCTAAACACTGTATTTTATTGTTATCCAAACTCCTTTGTACTGCAACTCATAGGTGTTTCTTCTTAAATCTTTGTGATTTCATCTAGGTCTTATAAATAATGATAATAATAATAAGTAATTTCTATAGCGCCAAAATCCACTTGTAAAGTGCTCTATGGCGCTTAGATTCAGTTGACTTTGATTGATATTTGAATACATACCGGTATTTATAGTTTCTAGCTTTTCTAGAGGTGGACTAGCCGTTCATTTGTCATCTCAATCTCACTGATGTTTTGGCTAAGTACTATCACTATCACAAGTAGAGGAAAGAAAGGCCTTTCATCACTGGGTTGTCCTATTCTGTTATGGTTTTTTTAAAATTCAACACACTTCGGTCATAGCACAGGCAGCACCTCCATTTTATTATATGTAGTCCGTCCTCGATAGGACTGAACACACAACCAGAATCAAAGCCATCAAACTTCATTTCAACCAGGGTTCAAACTTGGCACGTGTGTGCTGTCGAGTTCACCGACCACTTGATTAACACAGGGCGGTGATGTTGATGTTATGGATTGTGGCTATCACAGTGATCCAGCAGTGTTTGTTGTTAGATTCCATGGATTTTAATTATACAGAGGTTAAAAACCTTCTCATCTAGCTACGGTCACAAATCATGAAAGGCCAAACACAGTAAACCTTTTTGTTTCTTTTTTTTTATCTTATTCTTATACGTGTACATATTATTATTATGACAAAATATTTTTTATAAAAAGATGTTTGATTTCATGTTACATGATGTATTCTGTAAATTATGTTTTCTTCATGCATGGATGGAAGGGATGGTGGTTTGAGTTTGAGTGAACCTTATTATTAATGTTATCATTAAGAGAGAATGGTCTGCTGCTTGTGAGAATACATGTATCGGTGTATGTGTATAATCTGATCCACTTAAAACTATTGTTGCGTGTTTCCCATCACTATTATTGATGTACCGATACCACTACGACTATATTTTCTATCAAATACTATGGTATGGTATTATTTGGACTCTATAGCATAGACAATAAAACATTGAACTTGCCATAATTTTCTGGTTATTTTGTTCCTTCCTCACAGTTGTCCTTTGGAAAAAGGAATTTATAACAGTAACAGTGAACAGCGACATTCATGTATTTAGTTACAGCTGTACTCCACTTACTGATTGAAATCGTTGCATAAAGACAACTTTATTTTTTACAAAAAGACTGACTAATTCTAGGTACCTACCGTAAGTATAAGTGTATAAAAGTAAAATCCACTGGTTGATTTCGATTTTTTAAATCCCATCTAATTTGCTATTCACAACAAATCTGATCAAGTGTTTGTAAACTATGAATATTAAGAACAAAGAGGCTATTGGCTATGTTAGTATACATCGGACCATCATATCATGTGAATCTCGAGTGTAATGATCATCACTCATACTCATAACTTTCCTTTCGACATGCCAAGTTTGAGTCTGAATCTCATTGTCGAAGCTCTTTTAAAAAAAAAGATTTATTGGCCATTACAGTGTTTTTGCCACTCGTTTCTCCTTGCTTCACATGCTTTTTGATGATGGTGGAATCACAGGACAGTAGTGTCAGTGTCATTCAAATTATTATCTAATGATCATCAGTTACCACATACAACTCAACTGCAGCAAATTGGTTTGTATAGCTTAAAACTGTCCGATTATATCATACAGTAGTGAATAACTGATAATAATAACAGTACCTCTATACTTATAATAAACAAAATAATGAATAAATACTATAATTCACGGATTTCGATTGGGGTTTTTCTAAAGTCAAGTTATCAAGAAATGAGATGACCAATTTAGGCAATGGAAACCGCTGGTCAAAGATTTGTTTTTAATCGACCAACAAACTAAACGCACAGAATTCACTGGACTGGTCGTCAACCCTTACATTACATGACGACAACATCGCCCAGGCCATAGGGCCGCCCATGACTGTCAACGACCGAGTCTTCCCCATTACTTCGAACAATGTTATCGTATAACTAGTAGTCTAGGTCCCTTTTTGTGACGTTAATCGGTGGCGTCTTGCTTCATTCCTTCTTTTGTTGTTGACTGAACTGCGTCGTAACTCGAGATTCTCGCCGGAGGTACCGTTGAACTGGGGTAAGTATGGCCAAGAACCGACCGAGACCAACAATTATTATTTTCCGGTGAGCGGTGATCCCAGTGATGGTAATTCAATTGCAATACTAATACCTACTTGGTTTCTCGGGTAGTTAGTGAAGGAAGTCGGGACATGTAAACACTATCTAGTCCTCTCAGATGGGACGAAACACAGGAGGTCCTGCCCCCCGTGTGGGTTCCGGGGGGTTCCTCCCTTTTTTGGGAGGGATACAAATTCAAGAATAGCCCAAACGTGTGCCAACTGCGTGTCGTAAAAGGCGACTAAAGGGTGTTGCTGTCCATAGTTTCCGCAT
>JAUEKX010197298.1:0-10731 GCA_031834005.1 Dendronotus venustus
AATTTTGTTTTCAATATCCGAATCTGGGTGCAGAGATATGGCATCATCCTTCCCAGTGATCTTTCTTTTCCTATTTTCTTTGGGCATTTTCCTCTTACCTGAAACACAGTTGTCTAGCTCAGAAATGTCATTGGACCTAGAGCTAACTTTCCCTTCGCAGACATTGGTCCTAGGGTTTGTAATCATATCATCTTTAAAGTCATTGGACCTAGATGAACAGCCCCTGTTATCTTCTCTGGCATTAGCCCCAGGATAACAACCACTCACAGCCTTTGCTAAGTTGGCTTGACATAGAGGGAGAAGGGAGGCAACAAGCTCAGCAGTCTGCTCTGGTGTTAACGTATTAATACTTAAGTCTATTGTTGGTTTAGCACCTACCAGATCTCTTTTGCCTGTCACCTCCTTCTTAATTTCCTTGACACTTTCATTTGTGCCCATAATATTATCCTCCTCTGAGGATCCTTCATAAGGAACAGTTTCATCAGAGTGAGGTTCAGTCATCTTATAGGATTGATATACTTATCTTTTTTCTTGTATCTTTCTTGTCTCGTGTTGCTTCTCGACTTGTTCGGTATCAAGATTGAAGTGTATTGGAATCGAGATTGTCTCTCATTTATTCCCGCTTCGGAAAGAAGCGAGCGGAAACTTTTAAATAAAAAACAAATAATGTAAGTAATAACTTCCCAAATGTAACACTGCAACTAATGGACACTTTACAATTAAACAATATATATATATATCTTTTTTTTTATTAAAGGCTTTTTAAAAGGATTCCATGACAAAAAAACTTTGTTGTTTAATATGCTGGTAGTAACAAAAATACTGACCACATCCAAAATATTACCTTCTAAAAGTGTCTACACCTACATATAGCAATATATTGCCATATTGCCAAGTATTGGTATATGTATAAAGTTAAAAAGAATTTTCTTGTCAGTGTTTAAGTTACAGATCAGAAATGCAGAATATATTAATGATAGTAATGTTAATTAATAGTGATGATTGGAAAGAGCTTGATGAGCTGGAATACTTCATTTTACAGCGTACAATAGTGCAATTGTCATTTTCTTCTGATGAAGGCCTACTAACAGGCTTCATTTAGAATTCCCATACATAAATTAGACTCTTAGACTATGAGAAAAAGCCATGTGTGATTTTTTCCAGTGTGATTGATTTTTTGTTTCAATCTTATCTTTTAGATAAAAAAAATTTTGATTCAAGGGATATTTTTCTTAAAAAAATAAATATATATATTGTAACTTAAAGTAACAAACATTATAAACTAGGAATCCTGACTCTATAATACAGTTATGATGAAAACATTTCATCAATATTTTGTTTCTATTTTGCTACTTTTGAAATAATAAGACAACAATTATATTGTAATTATATTACCCTTCGTACCTTTCAATGTAATAAAACGATTGTATCTTATTATATGTTAGTATAATAATATTTGCCAATATTTCATAATTATTTATCCATAACTCAGGAACAAAAAATGACTAAGTTTTTTTCATAAGCTTTTCGATAGTTCATCATCATCAGTGTAGTAAATGATCTAATTTTTACAAACAAGTTTTTGTAGAGAGAAGTAATCTCTCTGAGAGAGAAGTAATGTCTCTACGTGACAATGGTCTCATGAGACTTTTCTGCAATTACTTCTCTCTATAAAAACTTGTTTGTAAAAATCTTATTATGATTTTCTCCCATGTTAATTTGAGATACATTATTCTGTTAGAGATTAGAGAGATGCAATGAATATTCTAGGCATAATTCCTTGGGCTAATGGTGGAAAATCCACTTTGAATTTTGTGATAAACTAAATTGACAATTAAGTGAAGACTTAAATTTTTGAGAGAATTTTGTGAATCGCTATTTAGAGAAATGAAGCATTTTATAGTTTTCCAAAAAAATCAACTAACAATTTTATTCTCCAAAATGCAATAAATGGGATATCCCTTAAGTTTAAGTTTGTTTAGAATAATCTTGTCCCGTGTTCAATATAATAACAGAGCCAACCACCAACCAACAGAGCTTATTGTATTTGTGTAAAGGATCAATAATGAAAACTTGATGCATGCCGTTTTAACGTATTAATCTTTAACAACTGAATATGTTGTTGTTGTTGGCTGCAAATATTATAGTTTTATAGTTTAGCAATATGCAAATTGATTTTAAATGACAGAGCAAAAGACAATCACAAAATTTAGCTCTTCCTGATGTTCATAGCCATTATGTCATATAATTTTTCATTTTTGCAGTCAAAAGATATAACGTTTAATAATTATTGATAATATTATAGAAATGGTGCTTTGGTTGTTTGTAATTGTTTTCATTTATATTATCCACACATGGTCTCAATTCCATGTGGTGAAAAGAGATAAGTTATACAGCATATTTATTGCATCAATTTGATTTGTTAAGTTTATTAGTAATTTAAAAAAAAAGAAAAGATTATTTGATTGTTTTCTTTTACTTGGTTTGGACTTATTCCAAGTCTTAATAGCATAAAAAAATATTATAAAAAATATTGATATAAGATTTATTGCGAATGACAAAATATTTTATCTAAATTCTGAAGTCGTAAAAAATAAGAATATATTACACTAACAGATGAAATTTCTATAGATACATTAAGTGCTTGAATTTTATATTTTAGAAATAATTATTATGATTATGTTAACAAAAAATAGCGATTACGATCTTTTATTTTTTTCAACATTTTTTCCCTAGACATATTATATTTAACGCCTAAATAAAAACTATACTAACAATAGTAAAAAACTTATATGACGCAGACAATATGGTGGAGAAGTATAACATATAAAACACATTAGTGAATCGTGGTCAGTTTCATGTCAAGAAACTGTATTGTATTACGTATCGTGAATTTTTGAGAGAGAAAATCTGAATAACTAAATCCACACGCGATTGGAGATCACGAACTCTGATTTATTTATTTATTATACAATAATGTACTATCATCTTTAATGTTTAGTGATCTTTGGTATATTTCCTATGTTGGATGTATTTTTTCATAATTTATTTTTCTGTACTGTCATTATTAAATAAAATAATGATGTAATATAAAACTTGTACTATTTTTGGTTGAAACAAGATGGAATACCTCGATGAATTTCCTTGATTAACTCCTGTGATATATAATAATAATAATTACAGTGTATAGATAAAAAAAAAAAATGATACACTAATATACTTGGTGACACAAACTAAAGAATTATGAAACAAAAGAAGGAAAAAGAAGAATGGGAACATGAAGTGAGCATCGGTGTTACCATTGCTAAAGCTTCATCTACAGGTATTTTCTTTTCCATACATTCAATAAAATTTTCACAATTCTTAAGGTGAATTTCCACTTGTTCATTTGGCAATAGGAACGTGAAAAACGACATCGCACACATGATCATTATTTTGACATGCAATTTTAGATGTTTATTTAATGTTCAATGTTAAAGCATTCCAGGGTTATGGTATAAAGATTTGGTTTGCTAGTCAAGTGACTAAAAAATGAAGAATTTCAAATTGTGGAGAGTTGTTTTGCGTAAAATGCATTTTTGTTCAGATTTATCTATTCCCTCTTTATGTAAATGTAAATGTAAATTAATGAATATTTATATATATTGTTTTGCAATAAATTTTCAGAACATACACCTGATGGTAATAGAAGTGAGTTACCACAAGTGCAAAACTACTTCCACTGTCAATACAAGCTTCTACCTGACGACAAAGAGTTTGTCAAAAATGACATTGTTACATTTGGAATGGCTGCTAAGATGTATGGAGATAATGATTCAAAAATCTTAAGGACATGGATTGATGGTGAAAGAACCTGGATTGCATGGACGAATAAGTATATATATATATATTTTTTCTTATCATGAATTACGATTTTTTGAAGTAATACGAGAGGTGTAATACTGATATCAATAGTACAATCTATTTCCTTTTCGATTACGATATGATCAATTCGAGGCTAGTAAAATCGATCGCCGAAACGAAGCACTACATTTACGTTCAGCTCCTAGTGACTTATCTGACTGATTAGTTTACTCAAATTTTGCTGCTACAATATGTTGAGTGGAAGGTGGTTTGATAAAGAAACTTTTAGAACTGTGCGTTTATTAATAACATATCGAATAAACACACGTTTTTTATCAGAAATTACTCTATTAACTATTATTATAATCAGTGCTAACAATTAGTTATAAGTGTTTTATAATTATATTTTGATGAAAAGCAACTTTGGCTGGCACTAAAGTTAGGGTTAAAAAATATTCTTTTCGAAAGTTAGGAAAACTAGAATTTCTTTGAGGCTCGAAACTTTATTAATACGTCACCAACACGCCAGTGTGTGTATTTGTAGCAGATTGCGCACTTACACCGGAAATTGTTCTTCACCCATGTTCATTCTTTATCATGCTTTTCTTGTTAAATATTTTCATTTTGTTTTTGTTCAGTCGTAAGATCAGGATCACACAAGATCTCTTGCTGAAACTGTTTAATCACCAATTTGAATTGAAGGTATGGGACACAAAAGACAAAGTTTCGGCTAAGGCTCGTTTCGAGCGACCAAAGGCCTTTCGTTTGCCACAAACTAAAAATCAAGATGAAATCGATTTGGATTCCATCCGTAGCATTTTGAAACAAGATGGTAAACAATTTATTCATTTGGGCACTCGATCATCTTCACTCTTGACTAGATTTAAAGGTAGTAAACTAGTTTCTTATATTATTACATAAAAATGACACTTCCATAAGAAAATTTATGCTCAGATTTGACAATCTTAACTCTTAGGTACTTATTTTCGTCAAAACTAGTCTTTTGATTTAAAACTACCACAGGGAGGACGTGTTCACGTGTTTTAAAAATACTTAGCACGTTTTTAAAGGGATTCCTGCATATATTTTAACATATAAAAATTATATATTATTATTTTGGTATCTAGAGGTTAAATAAACGTAATTAAGCTGTAAAAAATCACTAATTCGTCAATTTGCGCTTCTTCCTCAATGAATTGTTGATATTCACCAAGTTGAGAAATTATAAAAAAAAGTACACGAAAAGAAAAACAGCCTTTAGAGACATTTTTTGTGCTATTAGGCCAGCTTGGTTCAGAAAGGGGGAAATAGTCTTTGTAACACCCAGCATGGTGTGTTTTTTATTGCGTGCTTTTCTTGTAGAAATATAGCTCAAAGTCTCAGAGGCTTAGTTTTTGGAAGATCAGATGTGGATTGAGGTAAAAGTTAGAATTTTCATGGCCAATATCTCGTAAATCTAAAAGCTATTTTGGAAAACGGTAAAAACTTTAATCAATTCAATTCATCAATTCATCAATTTGAGATCTATAATATATCAAAAATCTTTTTTCTATGCAGGAATCCCTTTAAGATGTTGACACATGACTCTTCTAAATTGCGGTGGATGTAAATTTGGCGTGGGTGTGTCCTAAAACCTTTTCCGTGAGAAAGAAAAAGTAACCATTATAAGATGTCTTCAGTATATTTATAATAAGTTTTCTTTAATTCATCTTTATACTTGGTCGGTTTTAGTGTTCTTATAAAGAAAAGTTATTTCGTTACTTTTTATTTTTAATTCTAGACGAGAAGAAAGTAAAAAAGAAAGTTAGTTTTATCGGAAACTATGAATCCAATTCTGTAAGTAAATTTTAGCAACATTTTTGTATCCCTCATGTGAAGTTTGAGAAAAATCAGGTAAACAAGGTGAGTTGTATAGTCCAATAAAACATGCTACACAACTCCCATTACCCAAATGTGCTAGAATCTCCAACGCAAGATCCTCTTTGATAAAAGGTCAACAAGGCGTTGCCAAGGTTATCCTCGTTTGTTCTTTTTTAAGAATATGGACCAGCAACAATCTAGTCACCAATTTATTAGCACCACAGACAGCCAGATGGAAGTTAAAGTTCGACTTGACCAAACCAATCAGCCTGAATTCAAGAGTTTGATGTCGTTAGCCTCATCTGGGGTGAAACCATTTGCAGTAGACACCGAGGAAGTTGATCGAGTGAGGGGAGGCGATGGCGGGGGCGGGGATGGTGCATCAAGCCGAACATCGCGAAGAAAAGGAAGAGGGGAGAGATCAAGAGAAAGCTCACGACAAACAAATTCCCGAAAATGTAATTTTGTTTACTCCAGTTCTTATGAACAATTTGTGAGGGATTTACCTTAGGAGTACTAAATTTATTGAATTTATTAAATTTCCCGAAATTGACCTGCTAATTCGAAAAATTATTCTTTCTTTGATCATGCTAACTCTTGAAAGTTTGCTCTCACCTTTTTAGGGGAAAGGCAGATAATTTCTTATATTTAATCCAAATTGGTATAATTGAATTCACTGAAATATAATAACAGATAATCGATTTTTCTATATGCACACAATTCGCTTTTTTTGAAAATAAACGAATGAGATTTTAATGTAAATTTGAGCTCTTTTTGTTTTGTTACATTTAGCTCCAGCATCATCCTCTGAGAAAGGTAAACTAAACAAACAAGATCAAATCAGTCAGAATGGGCTTGCTACCATAGCTGTTCCTCTTTCGTCACTTTTTACCAATTGTCTATCTATAAGTAATACTTTGAAAAAACCAGTGTCCAGTTTGGATGAGGTGATTGTGATTCTGACATTAGACAAACCATTACTGTCAGAATATCAACGTTACATGTTGAATCCAATGGTGTTGTCTGTGAAATCAGCAAGTGAAATGCCAGTCAACTATGCTGATCTCAAACTCAAGTAGGTGTCTCTCTTGCTTATCAATTAAAGTAATAAAATATAGATTACCTTAGTCTCTATTAATAGCTTTCGGCGTCTTTTATGGTGACAAACGTCACTTGCATTAAAATGAATAAGTATTCAAAGTTCCAATTTATGTCAGATTCAGATAACCATACGTCAAAGAAAAATAAATTATTAAAGAAATACGTTAAAGGTATTTAATTTTGCGGGTATTTAATATCGCCATTTTTTGGCTTACACATTTTTTATTTTTTATTTGTCGAAAACATGAGAGGATTGAGGTAAAACAACAGCAGAGAAAATATTTGAGATTTCGTCGTGATTGTTCTTAATTAAACACATCAAATACATTTCTTTCTTGACTTTCTCCATTTTTTAAAACTTGATCTCCACTACCGTCTCCACTTTCGTTACCCGAATCACTTTCTTTGTTCCAATCATTTCCATTCCAATCATGAACATTTTCGTCCAGGTCTTCCCATTCGCTATCATTACCATCGCTGAACAGCTCCGTTGCTTCTTCATTCAGAGAACACTCACCTTTTGTCAAAGCCTCCGTTACATCAAATTCTTTATCGTCGGCTATCAAGGGGTCGATGTCATGAAATTGGTCGAACGGCAAAAGCTTCGATGGGGAACCATTGCTATTCCGTCAGTTATCCCAGCTTTGAGCCATCCTTTTAAAATCACCTCCTTCCCGATTCTGGTATCATTTCGTTAAAAAGTTTGACAATCCATTTGGCATGTAATGGTTTTAATTTGGATAATTGTAAGGGAACTTCTTCCTTCGATACTTCCCCCATCCTTGCCGTTTTCAAGTGCTTCCAAGATTTGCTTGGCGACCATTCCGTGAACAATTTCTCCATGTAAGATTGGTGGTTGCGATAGCTATGTTCGAATTTATAACAGCTCCACAGCTCCAGGAAATTTTGAAAACCTTTGAACTTTTTCATCAAGATTGCCTAGTAACAAGGGTTCGTCCTCCTTGTTTGAGTGGCAGCACTTGTTTTGAAGAACGTTTGTTTTTTACATCTGTTTTTACCTGAATTCGATATTTTGATTTGAACGTACGTACGGTACTTTCTTTTAGATTTTGGATTTAAAATGTCGCAAAGCAGCAATGTTCCCGTTTTCAGAAGCAAATTTACCGATTTGGTAACGTTCTTCAGCAGTGAACTTTCGGTAGATCTTGCGCCTTTTTGTTTTTGGGGACTTTTCAATTTCTTCAGAGGCGGAATTGTAGTCAACTAATTTTAATTAGTTGTCTAATCTTGTTTCTTTCTGTGGTGGCAGTTGAGAGTTTTGTGGCAAAGTCTCGATCTCAGCAGAATCACCAGCTTCCTCGTCATGCTTATTTCGAAGATTCCATTCTGGTGTTTCTTGTTACGTTTTGCCAATTGCCTTATAATTGACATCTTGTCTCGTCGAATTCGACCTCGAACATCGGCTAGGTATGTTTCTCTGTCTTGCTACCTTTAAATTTACAAGCAAAAATATATGGAAACATTCGAAAAAGAATGAATTTCGAATTCTGAGAATTCGAATTAAAAGATAGATCTTTCGGTAAGAATTTTACACTACAGCAGTCGTAAGAAGCTGTATTTTTGAGAGTATACAACGAAGAAACTTATAACAATGACATCTCAATACGACAAAGAAGTGCAGTTTACATGTACTGTAAGGGGTTATCTTTACTACTGGAGAGAATGGCAGCCAGAGATCGAAGAAACACTTAACTGTGCTTACGAAGAAAAAAATCTTTTCAATAATCGCTTTGCAATTAAAACAACAAGACCAATCAGATCGTCAGACATCTACCCATTGAGATATCACGAATTACAAAGTTTTTGATTGATCATGGTGCTGTTATGACTACAAAATTAACAAGTGATTATTATAGACGATCACCCCTTACTCAAGGTAGGCTAGAGATCCCATGTATAGTCGCCGCAAAGATGAATGGTTCTTCAGCCTGGAACCAAATGTTGTTGGAAAAGTATGCAGAGATGGTTCGTACTTTATACGTGGAACCGAAGAATGAGATGTTAGAATCATTCCTTATACCTGTGCTAATTACTAAATGCCGTCGGGGCAAAACTGTTGGTTCATCACAAACCGCCGAAAGAAGAAAACAACCAAAGCAATACCAAAGAGTGGGGACATTCGAAATTCTTTTCAAGAGGCCTTATCAAGTAATAGAAAAATTTGAGATGACAGTGTAAACAATGTTATTATATTAGACGGAAAGAGAAAACAACTGTGTCGAATTAACTTGTTTCTTAAACTCTCTGTCTGTATGTACATAAGGTTACCCGCAAAATTTTATACCTTTATCGTATACGCTATAATCGCACATGCAATGCAAACTGCACGTATAATGGTCATTAATTTTAAAGATTTACACATGCGAATTTCAGTCACGAACGAGAGATTTTGGTGTAGCCTCGTACACACAAGGAATATAGAAGGACGTCATCTATACTTGTCGTGCAACAGGAATAAATATATTGTGAACATCAAACGTTATCTGAATTAATTTTTTATTCTTCTTTTTTTTTAATAAAAGAAAGTCTCTTGCAAAAAAGTCTTTGTAAAAAAAATACATTCTCTTTCAAAATAGAATACTTTGTGATGACCTTGATAAACAAAAATCTATTAATATTGAAGGTGAGGAGGAGGGGTATATTTTACCGACAAAGATTAAGAATAAAATAATTATACAATGATAATTATACAATACTGTTATACAAGCTTGAAGTGTATATCGTGTATAATACATACCAGGATAAAAGAATTATTAAAATAGTGATTATTAGCTATGTAATCTCATGTTTTTATAAATAATTATCAGCAGTACAAAATTACTGCAATCTGATTTGTTAAACGAAGTGCAATCAAATCGTTAATTTTGTACTCTAAATGCAGAAAATTTTACAGAGCAGATCAATTTTTAAATTTGATGGTAATTATAAACAATTTACTCATAGGAACAACGTTTTCAGATTTTATTTAGTATTTTGACTTTTTGCGGAAAAATCATAACTAAAACAAAACCAAAAACAGAAACCAAAAAAAATATAAGTACTATTGCATTGTTTTAGGGGCAAAAATACTAATACAAAAATAATCGATAACAAACTCATGTTTGATTTTGTCATAATTTTGCTCAAGTAAAACATTTTGTGTTTCCGGACATGACCTGCATGGAGAGCATCTTTTATAACAAAAAGCTTTAATATGTCAATAAATAGATACAATATTTCGATATTTCATCGGCCAGATTTGAAGTTTGGATTGAGTGTTGGTGGTTTTTCGAACAATTCTTAACATTTAATATACATATATTAGAATAAGGCTCGTGTTATAAAAATCATCTTTCCAGGCTAGATATTCGAAAATAGGCTATCTACTATAACAACAACAATTAATTGATCTTTCAGATGTCATCCTCCTTTCATCAAATACACGTTTTTCGGTTGCCAAGAGCACCAGAATATTGCCAAAGAGCACGGCAAGTACATCAAATTCAACGACAACAATGTCATTTTACTCGGCACACTGAATAAAGGTCAGTTATTCGAATATCTACGTGGACCAGCATTGAAGATTGAAGTTCATGATCGGGACTTGAAACAAACAGAAAAGAAGAAATCTTCAGTGTTTGGTAGTAAATCAGATGATGATAATATCTTTTATACCTCCTACGCTCGAGGTTTGTTATAACGCTTTTCATGATATTATTCTAAGACGAGAAATTTCGAGGTGGGAGTTTGCCGTATAGGCATATTATTTTGGTCTAATTTTCTTTGAGAAATCAGAAGAAGTATGGGAGCTATTGCAGGAATATGTTCTTCTAAAACAACTCTTAAAATATATATACAGTGGACTCTCTCTATCTCGACTACCCTCTATCTCGAACTTCTCTCTATCTCGAACAATTCTCTCGGTCC
>JAUEKX010197409.1:0-10729 GCA_031834005.1 Dendronotus venustus
AATAACACAATAATTATGACTTTGCAAACTTGCAAGCAAAGTCTGATTGCTTTTGAAAGACTGTAATTTTTAGAGTGGGCCACAAATTTATGAATCCTCTGAATTCTAAGAGTGAGCTATTATTATGGTAGTTTTTTTTTTCCCAAATGATACTTTTTAAACTTTTTTTTCTTACACAATGTGTATAAAATACTAAATAAAATAAAAGAATACTTGATTCTTTTTCCTAGTAGGAGTTGGCAGAAGAGCTTTTCGGTCTTATCATCCAACCCCTAAAAAATATACAATTCCGCCAATTTACATTGTTTCAAAAATAAATGAATAAAACACTAAACAACAAAAATCACAAGACAAGACATAAATTGAAAAAGGATCTTCTAGCGATAACATGCAAATATAACGACAGTGGCCTCATATCAACAATTTTTGGTCGATTCGTCATAACAAATTAATTCCAAACCAATGGACCTCTGTATTTGATAGAATTTATGATCGTCAGTTTTCATTTATATATACTACATTTCGAAATAGTTTATATTTATATACAATACACAAAAATTAACCATAAAACTTAATTAAACAACAAACAACGTACAAGGTAATTCAAAATAACTATTGATTGACAGTTAATGATTGACAGTATAAAAAAAGAGAAACCCTGTATGATTGATTCATCAAAATTAGCTTATAATTGAGATTAGGCGCTCATAAAAACTGTGCCTTTCAAACATCGACTTTCCCACAAAGTATTAAATTTGCTAACCTTACCCGAGTTTTCAAAAAGAGCGATAAGGTTCTAAAGGAAAACTATAGACCAATTAGTATCCTGCCATCTTTCTCTAAAATTTATGAGAGGATAATCCATAACCAATTATCTACTTACTTTGATAGCATCTTTGATCCCAGACTCAGGTGGTTTCAGGTCCCAACACAGTACCCATCATGCCTTAGTTCGGATAAAGTGGGTGTGATCCTAATAGATTTGTCCAAGGCTTTCGAGTGCATCGACCACGATCTTTTACTTGCCAAACTGTCAGCCTATGGGCTCGACGAACAAAGCCTAAATCTACCTTAGTAACCGCTATCAAAGAACCAAATTGGATTCCAAGTATAGTAGTTGGTTAGAAATTGGCCTTGGAATCCCACAGGGATCTATACTAGGGCCACTTTTATTAATGATTTGTTTTTGCTCATTGCGAAATGCGACATTTGTAATTTTGCGGATGACAACTCTCTTTATTCTTGCCAGGATACACTTGAAAAGCTCATCTTTAATATTGAATTTGATATGGCCCATGTTCTAAACTGGTTTTCCGCAAATCGCCTTGCAGCAAACCCTACAAAATTCCAAATATTGATCTTAGGAAAGTTTACCTGTAGAAATAAATATTGGTAGATTAAAACTTAGGTCTACGGATTTATTTAAGCTATTAGGAGCTTAAGCCAAATCCGTAGTTACCTCAATAACAATCAACGTAAACTGTTATTTAATGCTTATATCATGTCACTACTTTCCAATTACTCAGATGTTCTGTAACAAAGCTTCATACGCTGAAATCACTATAATCCACAAACGCGCTTTGAGGGCTGTCTTTTCTGATTTTGATAGTAGTTATGAAGTTCTGTTGCAAAACTCAAAGTGTAAAATTGTACATGAGACTCATCTGACATTCCTACTTGGTGAGGTTTACAAATCTTAAATAGTTTGAATCCGAAGTTCATGCAATCACTCTTTAAACCTAAGACTGTGGAGTACAATCTTCGAAATCAAAACTTATTATCTCTCCCAGCCACTTCAACACAGCGGTTTGGTACTCAATCTTTTACTTTTCGAGGTAGTCTCCTTTGGAACCAGATTTCCCATGATGTCAAGTTGAGCAAAACACTTTGTTATTTTAAAGCTTCCTTAGGAAAATTAAAATTATCAGAAATTTGCAAATGCAGGATCTGTTCCTAGATTCAATTTTAGTTTTTCTTATTTTATATTAGCCGTTTTAGTGTCTTAATTTACTTATCTGTTTTATGTTGGTGTTGGTGATTTCTTTCTTTCTATCCCGGTGAATATATACATTGAACCAAAATAAACCTAGCATGGTGCTGCCCTAAAATAATAAAATTATAGTGGCTAATAATCGAAGGAAGCATCAGGATGTTGATTTGAGTTAGTGCTGCTCCTTATTGATTTGTTTTATAAAGTTATTTCCTATATTAAAATATGTAATGTTGAATTGAGTTCAAATTCTCTTGCACACTAAGGAGAAAAGCCAATGACAACCAATCAAATCGAACTAATTCTGCCAACGCAGCAATTGTATTGTTTTTGAACAGGCAATCAAATGATTTTTTTCCGATTGTCCCGTTCCCGTGATTGTTCCTGTTGCCAAACGGGCAAGTGGAAACCTACCTTATATGATATGGTATTAAGCGGACACCTCTATAATGCCAACAGTGGTGCTTGGAACGGATGGATCATAGGTCAAACTCTTATAGAAAACTCTCCGTCTTTTTCTGCACCAAAGGAGATTTCTCCATAAATACTACTTTATAAAGCGGACAATGCAAAAATATCATGCAGATGTAGAAGATTATATTGAGAATTGAGGACCATCAACTGAATAATCTACAGCAATTTTCAATTAAAGTATATTTTAACAAAAGATTATAAATTATCGTCAATTCTTTGTCAAAAAATAGTTATACATGTACTTGGCAATATTGAATTAATCTTATAAAACATTTTTTTGTTTTACATGTATAGACCAAATGTTCAAAATATTAAAAATCTTTGTTTTGGTTAATTTCGTTGGCTTTTCTCTATCCTTTCTTGATAAGTGGATAAGTTAAATTTTTACTGTTTTTAGATCAAACATTTTAACTACATTTTCATGGTTATAAACCACATCTACATAAAACGTTTGCAGAGTTATTGATTTCAACAAAATGCATTTAAAAATGCATTTATATGCACACACCATACAACACTAAAGGTGGAGGTAAACCTGTCTGTCTTGACCGATACATTCTTGCCTGTCAAAACGGACAAATCATTAATTAATTTAAGTTACAACAAAAACCATACAAACACATAATCCGCTACAAATACAGATGTTGCCAAGCACGACTTCCATGCTCAGTCGCACAACAAACCTACAATCATACAACGGTGGTGGCAGCTAAAGCCAGCTTCTACGACACGAATACGGTATTTAAAAGTATAGTGGTGGCGAGTCTGAGTACGCAATAACAAATACTTCATCACCAAATTTAGATTCGTCTACAGCACAAAACAAAACCAATACAGATATGACTTCAATTGCTGCAAAGTAAACACACCTGCAGTCAATGGTGGTTATAGTAAATCAGGTTGATGGTCAGATTATGGAAAATGTGTTTGAAGTTTTTAAATTCCATCAATCTCATATGTTTTCATTTTTGATATGTTGTTCTTAAAATAAAAAATAAAGAAAGAAAAAAGAAAGAACGCCGATGAACATATTTCAGCTTCTTTCAAATTATGATATGAAACCTGTGAACGCAAATAATGAAAAAAAAAAAAATATTTGCATTGGCAACCTTTTTATTACTTACCAGCAGATCCTTTTATTATTTTATATAGCACGTGATATCTTATAAACTACAAAAAGACCATAAAAAACCAGCAATCATGATAAATTTATTAGGATCACCAAATATTTGTGAGCAGGGTAAAACATAGTAAAAGTTAATTCTTATTTTTAGGGCAAATTTTACAGAGAATGTGAATGAATGTCAAAAGTAACCTAATATATAAATATAGTTTTTTTCTAGACACATGCTGCACTATGAAAACCTCTCTTTTAGGTAGAAACTATTCACTGTTGCGACTTTTTTAGGTTTGAGCTTCCTAGTTTTGTTACTCTAATATAATTCGTTCAGTTTATTTGTTTTTTTCCCCATAGTAACATTTTTCTAAATGATATTTATAGTTATATATTTATAATACCATTATTGATGTGAATCAATACGTCATTTATATATTATTCAGTTATTAATGAAAAAATAAATTACGTTATTTTATATTTTTACAGGCAGACGAATATCTGCAAAAAAAGATAGAGGTTACTATGTTGTGTGCGAAAGAGAGAAAATATTTTGTTATGATTTTTAACGCATTAAATTTCTATTTTCTTTATTTTTTATAATCTTCTCTATGTGTGTTGGCTGACTTTTTTAGAGCAGTTCTGAACTGTGATAATCAATTCTTAAGAAAAAGATAATGTGCACTCGAGAATTTTAAATTATTTACAAACTATTTGTCATAAGAAACTATTCATCTGTTAAGAGTCAATTGTTCTATCTTTTTCATTAATTTTGATAAACCTCTCTCAGCGAGAAGCAAAAAGTGTATTTCTGAAAGGTTATCACTACGTTAGTAATAATCGCTTAGTTTGGGTGACCTCGCTTATTAAGTTTCTGAGAGTATAAGTTTGAAAGATTATATTATCAGTGTGTACTGATTGTGTGTTTACTTTACAATAGAACTATATTAAATAGATAGACTTCCTAATATCATTTTTAGTAATAATTAGTAATTCTTTTTCCATTGTTATTATTATTATATTTATCAATTAAATTTATAGGGTAAGAAAGACAGTGATAGTAAAGCAAGTAGTACAAATTGAAATGGGACAAATTCAGTAGTAAATCAATCTTTGAAACAAGCACTCTATTGATTAAATGTTCACTATGACTTTTGTTAAGAAGAACTAATGTGTTTCCTCTTAAATGTTGACAAATTCTCTTCTATTCATTTTTTCGGTTTTATTTGTTTTAATTTATCAATCAGTGAGATTTGAACAAAACAAACCAGCAATTTTAAAAAAATAGTATAATCTTCTTCATCCAGTTGAACTCCTATAATTCGAATAATCATGTAATAAATAGCTAATATATAATAAAATGAAGATCAAATACCTTGGTATCGTTGCTCTCCTCTTCGTCGCCATGTTGGTTCGTTTATCGTACAGCCACAACATCTTACGATTCAACGATTTCAATGAAGCCATCTTCTCGCTTTGGAAAAAGAATAAACGCCACGCGCGAACGCCCTATAATATTTTCAATGTGACGTCAACGTACGAATGTGCTGATGCTTGTCTATATGACACATCATGCAAGTCCTTCAATTTGAACGTTAAAGTGATTTGTGAATTAGTTGACCAAGATCGCAATGATGATAACTCGTACGATGAAGCCCAAAATGTTGACCATTACGACACAGGTAGCAAGGAAAAATCAGTATTTTTATTCAGTATTTGCACATTTGATTTATTCTATTCATGTTATAAAGTTAAATATTTTGAATTGTGCATTTTACCTACATTCTCTAGTCACGTAAGGAGAATGTAAAACTGATGGTGTTCATCAGTTGTACTTTGTTGTACAACACTAGCAAATAAACACTTTGTTATTTTACCAAAAAATAAGAGTCCTTAGGTTTCTCTAAATGTGTGACTATAAATCTGTATTTCCAAAGCACTGCTTAGTAACAATATAGAATAAAGAAGCTTTTTGGATATTCTTTTTTTAAAAATGTGCTTTTCTCTGGCCACTAAATCATATTGTTTTTTGTGTTCTGTTGAGATTTCCCCAGCATCTAAAAGATAGAATTTGTGAATACCTACAATGGAGAGAATAATAAAAAAATATAAAAAATTGATTAATTTGAACAAGCGAAGCCAAAGATATGTTGGAATGAAGTTCATTATACATATAATTTAGATGCAATGTTTCAACTCACTGTTTATTAAAAGTAAATGGGGAGTTATAGGTATATTAAAATAACACAATCTTTAAAATTCTTTTTAGTCTCTAAGATTTCAGAATCTAGTTAAAAGTTTTGTTATTTGGAGACCAAATAATAGCATACTATTCATTATTCACTTTGCATTATCAGAGACAGATCTAAAGTGCGCCAAACATCTGTAAAGGAGAGCTAGAAATCAATCAATCTTAGGTTTTCAAGGATAACAACTTTTTTATCCTCCTCTGGAGATGTTTGACCTCATGTTATTAATTTAGGAAATATAACTCTTCTCATTGTCCACTAGCATTATGTTTGATTGATCATGTAGAACCTTATTAACATAATTAGTGTTGCTAATTAGGTTGGTCTATGTTGACAAGGATAACAAACGATGCCCAGACATATTGCTTGGTTCCCGCTTCCAGGAACTGTGAATCCTCAGATAGTAGTCATAATTTGCAAGCAGAATTCAGTTCCACAATTTGCAACAGTAGGGTTGCGTATTTCAACTATGACAAAAGAACTGGAAGGCTTGTTCACCATTGTTCTGGGAAGACAGTATGTCCATCAACTATTGGAGTTGGTTATCCGCTAATTGTGACGGATTTGTGTACGAATCAAGACATTGATGTATGGTATCACACGTTTCACAGAGACTTCAGTAAGTTGCTTATCTTTTTGAATAAGACAATGTTTTCAAACTATAAAACTTTTCTAGTTTTAAACTAAGATTAAGATCCACATGAATTAGATTTCCTATAAAGATGGTAACAGTACTATTTAGCACTAACTTAATAATGAAATTAATACTGAAATTTCCATTTTTAGGGGGGCTAGTGCTTAAATGGTTAACAGTATCACGGAACTAGTTGGATGAGTCAGGGTTTATAAAATTAAAACATTTTTAAACCGAACAAAGGCGAATGCAAACTTTCAAAAGGAAAATTCAGTTTTCTCCAATTTTTCCAATTTATCCCCGAATATCATATAAATTTTTCCGATTTATTCCCGATTATCATTTTAAATTTGCCCATTTATTCCTGATTATGAATTAAATCATAATAGAATCCTGGCATAGAAATCCCTATCCTTCCCTGCCGAATTTAATTATCACTACGTTAGAACGTAATTATAAGCGACAAGACAATCTCTTTCGGTGAAAAATACAAAAAATTGTCATCTAAAAATATTACTACCGTGACGTCACATTTTCCAATGAGACTCCCCCCCCTCCCCTCTCTTTTCGGCGTCACGCTGTGTTACGAAAAACTACGAGACCCACCCACCCCCCCCCCCCCTAGCGGTACGTAATTATTGAATGTTCCCTAAGAATGAAAAGCAAATTCCTTTTCGAAAGGTATTAATCATGTTCAGCATTCGATAAAGCACGTGACGTCTCTGTGCAAGAGAGAAATTAGCAGTGAATATTCATGCCACGCTTTTTCTGAAAAACGTGCATGGTTTAAGCATATTTCTTTTTGCATTTTTAGGAGGATATTTGTTTTATTATTCGTATTGTATGAATGTAGCTGGCGGCTCTTGGGCTACAAATAGTAACATCTACCTGACAGCTTCATGTGTTGCCGGTAGAAGCTCCGCTAAAATCTTCATCTTTGAAAACATTCGTAAGTTTCTTCGTTTTTGAAATTATCCCAAACTACAAACGTTAGTTACTATCTGCTCAGAGTTGTTTTAAATATATGAAAAATGGGTTTTTAATTCTTAATTTTTAAATTTTAATTTTAATTTCCAATCTTTTTATTTGTATCTGTCTAAGAGTTTATAACCACAATAAGTAAGTAGCCTTTATGCAACATGCTTTGCAATTTTGTCCGGTTGTATGTTGTAGAACCAGACGTGCGTAACCTTTTTATTCTGATATATGGCAGTCATAACAACAAAAACAACTAGCAGGGAGCAAAGAAAGAAAGACAAAATTGCCACTTAGCAAATAAAAGTAGTTTTTGGCAATAAACATTGTGTTTTTAAGTATTACTCATTTTAGTGTATAGTTTGTTTATCCATTTTTAGCTTCGGGACCTGTTAAGTACACAAGGTTTACTGGTCTAAGTAATGACCAAAATAAATGGAACTCTTTTGTTGGTGTTAGTCAATATCCGGAATCTCCCCATGAATCTGGTTATCAAGATCAACTTTTTTATCCAGGATTTGATTATGGATCACATTATGGAATGCGATTTGAAGCATTGTTTGTTGCCCCAGCGACAGGAAACTACAACTTTCGGTGTGCTGCAGATGACTATTGTATGCTATCGCTGAGTACTGATGAAACAGAGGCTAATAAACAAGTTGTTGTTGATTTTAGTCTAGCGAGTGAAGCCACTAATTTTTTCGAATTTACTAAGTGAGTTCTTTTAGGAAGTTTTTATTTATAAACATTATTTTCTCAAGTTGCTAGAAAGTCTTCAAAACCCTGAAATGAGATGTGCTACGATTTAGAGTGCATAGTTTAAGGATAGTGCGTACTCTTGATGTAATTTCAGATTGTGTTGAATATCTTCTGATCTGTTTTATTTTTCATATTAAAGTTATATACTTTATGAAAGCTTACATAATTCTCTATCTCGTGATATAATGTTTGAAAAATAATATCGTTTATTAAAATAGATTTAAGCAATCAAAGAAAGAAATACATAGTCTTCTTTCAAGAGCTTCAAGTCCCCTCCACGTTATTTTTTTTTAAAGAAAATTACGCCATTGCAATCCCTGATAAATTTTCTAAAATATGTTGCTTCACTTTTTTCTTAAACTTTTCTAAAAAAATGTTACAACAGATTTTGTGTTGAAAAGCTATAAAAATCACTTTTTTTCATACTCACACTCGTTTATCGCGCATAGAAGCTCGAATTTTGATTTTTTTTTTAAAGTGAATCAAAGGATTTTTCTCGAAAGTCTATTGGTTAGAATAAAGCTGATTACGTCGTAACAGCATGTTGCTGAGGGGACTTGGAGCTCTTGGAAGGTTGGAAAGTAGGCCAAAATTTGATTTCGAGATATCTTCAATTTAAGTTTTTGCTTCTGTTTACACAAGAATTGAATAGAAATCACATTCAATTATGTATCATTTACGTAATAAGTAAACAAACATACAATTCTTCTATTATGTGTATTCATGACGCATACTTATGCACAATTCCTTTATGAGAAAACTTCATTGTTTGTTTCAACATAAATAGTTTTAGATATTGGGAAAATATCAGTTTCATTTATATTTGGCACATTTTTATAAACATATTCTTGTATTCTATCTACTCATTTGAATTTATAA
This sequence comes from Dendronotus venustus, assembly GCA_031834005.1. Classification (NCBI taxonomy): domain Eukaryota; kingdom Metazoa; phylum Mollusca; class Gastropoda; order Nudibranchia; family Dendronotidae; genus Dendronotus; species Dendronotus venustus. The sequence continues at coordinate 9,075 of JAUEKX010197409.1, forward strand.
TTATTTGTATTTTAGATTTCCTGAACAGAGTGGATTCCGTAGTCCTTACCTGACAAAAAGTAACCGTTACTATATCGAATTTCTTGTCCGTGAATTTTATTACGGCGACCATGGTCAGGTTCAAGTTCAAGTCCCTGGCATATCAGATTTCCGTCCAATTACAAATCGGTATTTGGAAAAGTACGAGTAGTAAGCAGAAGTTGATTTAAAAGACAATTATCTTGTAGTGTTTCTCAACTGCGAAGACTGATCTTGGTCTCCAACACTTCTGTTTGTCACTGGTGAATTTCCTGGTTCCTATTGTAAGCGATAATGAGGGATCATTTAAAAGTAGGGAAAATAAATATGAATCTTTTTGACGTCGAACCCAAGTTCTATAATATAATTAATCACAATCACAATTTATTTTTTAGTACTGTTTGTCACGTGCACATAAATTATTTTCTTGTTTTTTATATAATCTCTTTGGATCTCATTCCATTTATTATATCTTATTCACCATAAAAGGACAATATATTATAACTAGCACATTATTTACGCATTAGCTTGTTTTTGGTTGTCTTTGTAAAATAATGAAGTATCTAAAAATGGAATGGTTATTGGATTTTTTATGTGTTATTAAGAGAATAAAGATTATTGGCACATCTGTTTAATAAGAAAAACGAATTTTGAGGAATAAAATAATGTCGTGCGAAGTCAGTTTCTGAATGTTTTCTTTTCTGCGTACAGGCCATGCCAAAAAGGTCATGATACTTCTTATTAGCTAGTCTAAGAATGCAAGATAAAGTTTATGATAACAAAACAATAACAGTTTTTCAGAATTTTTTAATTTGATAAATACAATTATAGTTTTACCTTGTGATATAACATTGGCGGGAAAAAAGAACATAACTTTGAACGCTGAAATTTTCGTTTCATTTATTTATTTGCAAAATTTACAAATTAAACATTTACAATTTCAGTCCACCATCTGAAAAGAGCTAAGAAAAACAGTGAATAGATTTATTGTTTATTCCAAGTTATTCGAGATTGGTGTAGGGCTTCTCTTTAGCCTTTAATTCTCCCGAAATTTCCTATAGTTGGGGGGTTTGGTTCAATGATATCAGGGTGTGTCCATACGACGGTGGGAACTATTGGACGAACCGGAACCGGGCCAAATCAAAGTACTTTCGTCCCCGTCCAGGGGACGTCTCAAAATTATACTATGAGGACGTTAAAAATTCATGACGGGACGTCCTGAGGACGTCTTAATAATACATAAAGGGATATGGAGAAATTTTAACAAGAATTTAAAGAAACAACTTCAAATGTATTTAGTAGCCATTACTGCCACACTATTTTATTTTTATATCAACATCATAAGAAACAATTACTATAAGTATATATATAAACATATGTGATGTAAGAAATTATATATCTCATTTATTTAAATTTAAATTTTATTCATGTCTGCGTTAAGGTAAGTACTAGTAAAGCACAAAATACTGAAAATCTTTGCAATTAGCTCTTAATTTTGAGCTATGCATATTATTAAGCAATGAAAAATAATGCCTATAATAAATGCTTAAAACAACTGTAAATTTTAACGATTCCAGCATAAAACTTTCAGTATATTTGCATAAATATATCTAGAAGCGAAAAATATAAAAATATTG
>JAUEKX010197520.1:8040-22716 GCA_031834005.1 Dendronotus venustus
TGATATTGTTTGAACCTTTTAAGAAAATAGTATGACGTTACTTTCGTAAGGGTTATTGGACGACTCCAGTAACCCTTAGCAAATACTCCAACACATCAAAAAACTTTTTTTTCTGTTCATATTTTTTTTGAGGTCAAGCCTAAAAATTCGGCAATCAACTTGTTAACATACGAGCAATGATCACCAATACGTTTATCATACGATTATTTTTTCAACAAAATAAACGTGAGCCTAGTTACCCTGAAATGCGTATGCCATTATATTCAATATACCTCATGGTCTGCAAGTGCAACAAAGTTAGCTACAGTTTTAGGAACAGTATTTCCAAACAGACCGATCCCCACATCACCGATTGGTTGGCCACCAATGGTGAACTTGAGAACGACTTTCTTCGTCACCAAGTAATCGTTACCACTATCTTGATCATTGTTCATGGTGAGTGAAGATGGGCCAAATACACCACCACCGTCTCTGCCTAGTCCACGCTGCTCTTGCTTCATGAATAATTCTTCTTCTAAAGATCCTATACAGAAAGTACAGAATATTAGTAAAGCGATGTCTCCATCTTTGTTCCAAGTAAATCAAATCTTGGAGATGTATTCAGAGAGTCAGCAACATCTGCGAAGGAGAGTGAAAAGACAATTATCTTATACTGTTTCCCAACAGATAATTGTCTTTTTCTCTCCTACACACGTGTTTGCTGACCCTTTGGGTTACTAAATACATACAAACCAAGGTTCCATCAGTCCAAATAAGAGTAACTACATTAATTTCTTAGGTGGTATTATGAGGCAGGTGGACACTTGTTGTGTTCGTATAAAAGTATGAATTGAAGCAGTTATATATCAAAATAGTCTTTTCATTATCATCTAATGTTGTGTGCTATTTGCATTTTCTTTACCTCCATATGAACAGGGAGTAGGTAAAACATCAGCGAAGGAGAGTGAAAAACAATTATCTTCTCAACAGATAATTGTATTTTTGCTCTCCTACATATGTGTTTTTTTGCACCGAAAGGTGGTCAGGAGCAATGAACTTGTAAAAAAATGTTATTGGGCGAAATTAAATTTCGTGTAAATGGTCCTCTAAGACTCAATTACAAACCTAGCGTTCCCAAGCCAGCATTTTCGTTTGATTGGTCAACACTACCATGATGAAAGACATTCCCATTTTTATCGTCAGTCTGAAACGAATGCAACAGACTGGTAACTGAAGCATCATAATCGTCCTTCGCCCTAAAATCACGCCCAATACCGGCCTCTGCAAACGAGCCAATGTCTTCTTTCTGAACCAGACTGTTGTCAGTTAACCCACTGTTTAGGTTACCGACTTCGCCATTGAGTAAAGCACGTAAATTATCGCTTAATTGCCTGCAATCAGCGACTATCATGAAATTGACGACAATAAACACGTAAAACTCCCACATTTTCATTTTCTATCGTATATATATATAATGTAAAGTTTGTATGTATAACTTATGAAGTCTTAACTATCGAAAATCTATGTTGATTTTTTGCATTCAATTTCATTTGCTTAACTATAACAATACTTCACAAAACCGTTCAAAAGCTGTAACTGTATTGCACAATCATAGAATTTTCTGTTTTATAGTTTCAGCTCCAATTAACAGGAATACTCCTCGAACATTTGTTTTGTGTATCTGCGAGGAATCCTGTTAATTTTTTCAACGAAACAATGCACAAGGAGAGTCGTATCTTAATGGATTTAATATTGAGCATGATTACAAGAAATCAAATTGAACACTAGAAAACAATGAGAAATTATGTACAAAAGAAGTTTTGGAGAATATATTTTTGCAACTTTAACCCACAAACTTTGTAAAGTTGATGATTCGTAAAATTTAATTCTCGAGAGCTTAAATTGGCCCAAAAATGGCAAGTACACTTGAAAAACATTTCACCACCTTTTAGAATTGTACAATTAGTCATTATACAAAGTTTCATCAATATGCAAAATTTGAGGGCTTTCACTTTTGACTTTTGTGCATTTTTTGAACTACATAAATCCTACATGACTACATGGAAACTTACTGCATTTGTAAAAAATATAGCACGGATTCCAAAATTTTCTAATTCGCGCTCGAAAGTTTTCAAATATTAAGATTTTACTCTCGATCCCTCGTAAAATTTCAAAACTTTTTATTACATTTTTCCCCGGAATTATTACATACAGCTGATAAAATGGAATGCTTAAAAGTCCAAGAATCCATCGATTCAATTCAATTTAATTCTAAATATATATGGAGCTACATAATTCTCAGTGATAAATAAATATGCGTTTTTAGTACAAATTTCCTCTATGATAAAAACTGGATATTTTTTCGTGCTGCTTTGTGAACATGAGGTTCCAATTTATCTGAAAAAAAACACCAGAAATTAGAAAAAACACGTGAAATAAATTATATATTTGGACCGGGTCGTGTTTCCATATCATGCGTAAATCTTTACCTCATCTTTTTACATGATTTTATTGGTTGAAACGCAGTCCCGTGACTAACAACAGGAAAAAAGGACTAGATACACAAAGGCGGATTTAAAGAATTGGAAACATCTACGAAGGAGAGTGAAAAGACAATTATCTTGTAATATTTCTCAATGGATAATTGCCTTTTTACTCTCCTACACATGTGTTTGCCAACAAAAATAACACCTCTTGAAGGCGGATTTTTAGGAAAGTTGAAATTCATCGAAAAAAATTAATTTGGAAATTCGCTAAGTGGGACCCATTTTGTCTGTTCCTTGAGAGGAGGATACTGAAATGGGAAAGAAGGGTAAATCATTTTTTTTTTTTTCATTCTAAATACTTACAAATTTTGTGTTTTCCACTCATTTGGAATTTAATTTTTAACTGTTCAGGATTTTCACAGACAAAAAGATACGCAGATCCGTTTTCCTCTTGGCAATCAGGATGCTAAAAAAAGAAAAATTATACGAATTAAGTATATTTAACCAATTGCAAACTTACGCGTTTTTTAAGAAAAAAATTTAAGTAATAAATATTTACGAGAAATTAGAGGCTTAAAATTTCCTTTTACAGAAATTCTAAAATTCTAAAATAAACCTTAAGAAAACATTTTGTACGACTTAAACTCCGTATACTTCTGTATACTGTAACTTCTTAAACGGAGAACATCGGATATCCTTTCACCAAACAAAAATATAGTTACTAGCCGGGAGTCCAGCGTCGTTCATCTCCCATTTTAGCCCGTGTACATTTCGTGCACAGTCGCTCTACAGGCTTTGCTTTCCTTCGCTACAGTACAGTACAGAAACTGTAGAAAGACCAATTTATGGCTTTATATAATGAGATTAGCAGTGATGGGGAACTGAACTTTTTAAAATGATATGGTGGAGTTTGTACCTTTTGGAAGTAGTCTTCGTTACTTGCACAATCAACAACATTAACACAACCAAGCAAAGCTGATGAAGGATATTCAGTAGGATATTGTGAAAAGGGAATACCTGCAGGTAGCATACATAGAAAGAGACAAAAAAAGAAATAATTCACGATTGTGCGATAGAAAATTGCCTAAGGAGCACTGTTCTCACTGTTATTAACTCATTCAAACCCACAGTAAGAACCAAAGCTTGACAGCCAACTGCGTTTGTAAGAAAGGTTTTAAAGGCCAATCACCATTAAGCTGAGAATGTTTTGATCTCACGTTCTATTGTTCCCATAGTTTAAATGTCGCCAGCTGTGATATTTCCCGCCCGTGGAGATTGGTGTGAACTGTTGAAATTTCACCAAACAGATGCAACTTTAAAATGTCACTTAATGTTGTTGTGTTAAGCTAAAAATAGGCGTGTTAACGACAATTCCAAGGAAAATGAACCGACATCGTTCTGAAATCTTAAAAAATCTTACCTGGATACATTCGCCTGTAGTCATCTACCACAGATTGTATCGTATCTTTTTCTGTACATTGAGCGGTCGACGCGATCCATAAGCGACCACGGTGTGATGTACACCAGCTACGCCCTTCTAACCTGACAAAATAATAAAATGAATAAAATATACGAAACATTTCATGCGCTAAAAATACACCCTTGGGTGAATGCCTCAATGCATTTACTATATGAAATACCCCTAGAAGAATACCCTCTTTCAGGGAAATAATTACTGGAACATATATATTTTTTGGATGTTTTTCTAGGGGATATTTCTGAGAGGTTTTATTCTTGAAACCAATTTCCGAATGAAGGGGGTAGATTTTCCATGAGATATTTCTGCTACCCTTTTTTAAACAAATCAGAGTGAAGTTGTTGAGATAATAAATATAGCACTTACTTTTTAATGCCGTGTACAAGTAGTGACGCCCATGGTTGATGCATGCTCATACATACACCTAAATGACAATAATAATGAAATAATTTGAATGGATGTCGATGTACAGTACAACAGTACATAGAATGGTTTTGGTTTCTAGTTTTTACTGAATTTATTTAAGATTTTAAGTAAAATATACTGGTTGATTGGATTGGAATTTGATTCGCTGCATTGATTAAGAAAAGTAGTGAGCCCGCAAAAAGAAAAATCTGGAAACCTCCTGTTTAAATCTGTATCACCTAATAAAATGTTTGTCGTTTTCGTGTAGTAAGATGGCGTCTCCTTAAGGCAAATATCTCTCAATTAAAAAATTTGATACAATTAAATAAAAAAAAAAAACAGCATAAAATAAATTTTGAAATCTTCAAGTTCAATACCCATAAGGTAATCCGACAAGTTGAATAAACAAGAAGAAAAAAAATAGCAAAACGAGTGGTCAAACCTTGATCAACGATTTCTTGCAACTCACTGTCCTGTACACGGTTTCTGCTTGTGTTTATTTTCTTTGGTTCGAGGTTTTTCAGTCGAGTTGTTGGTTTCTTATCTAAATCATCATTCGATGACAGATCAAACTGAAAACAATAACATAATCGTTTTATCATTAAAAAAAAAAATTCGAAATGACCAAATTAAGATATCCCTTACCGACTAATCATTTTTACTGTGAGCAGGGAATGGTGGCAAAGATTTTTTGGTAAAAGATTTTTGTGTAATTAACTTGTATTTTATATCAAGATTGGTTCTTGTTACAGGCGCTGGACGAGATAACAATGAGATTATTCAAAACACTAATATGAGTCTCTTCTTTATAGTAAAAAAATCAGCTACACGCTTTTTTTTTAAGCATAAACTTAGACCGAGGAGGGTCAATTATCCTTAAAATTGTGGTAAAAGTTAAGAACATCTATTCTTAGCACATTCTTATCTATTCCACTTGAATTAGGTTGCATTTCTGTTCCATAAAAATATTTCAGAAGAATTTTCTTTTCTTCAAACTTTGTTTAACCGTCTACAGTTTTGCGTAATAAAAAGTTACATGGCAGAACTTTTGCAAATGTAGTTAAATTGCAGAAAATATTCCAAATAGTTCCAACTACAGATTAGACACCCCCACCCTGCATATATACCAACTGTAATTATCTCATTGTTAGGGCTAATTGAGAACAAGCTGTGAATGACCGATATTTTTATTTATAAGGAATACATTTTTCTACGAGGATAACTACTGTCTGTCTAATACACTTCAGGTCACATAAGCAGATTTAGAGGACCGGCAACATCTACGAAGGAGAGTGAAAAGACAATAATCTTGTAGTGTTTCTCAACAAATAATTTTTTTTTGCTCTCCTGCACATGTGTTTGCCAACGCTCTAGGTGCACTTCTGGGTCATTAAATACGTTATTAAATCAGTCAAAATAAGAGTAGTCAAACTAACTTCTAAAGGTGGTATTATGAGGTAAACAGGACACCGGAAAAATTATGATTTAGGCTCAACTAACTCGCAAACAAAGGATTACACACAATGAGAAACAGAACGATAACACGCAACAACTTACCAAGTATAAAAGACTTGTTTTTTTAAATAAATTACACATATTTATTTCATTTACAAATTGTTATATTCTTATCTGATATATATCTTACATAGCTTTTTATATACATTTAAATTTTGAAAACGAAATATACCGTTTTTATATATTTCTATTATTTGTCAACTCTTCTTCGACATCTGAGATATCATGTCTATCTACCAAAGTTTTCTCCGATCTCTCGCATTTTAGGGCGAGTTCATGTTTCTTTTCTAGCTCATCAAGCTGTTTCATTGGAATCACAGCAAAATCGTCTACTTCAAAATCTTTGAAATCTGCGTGTTTCATATCACCTTTGATTGTGTCATCACTTCGTATTTCATGATTAATTGATCTACCAATAGCATTTGTTTCTTGACCATAGCTGCTAGAGATACGTTTAGCATTTAAATTCTCTTTTTGAATAATATTTTGCATCTTGATAAATGCATCGTTCTTTAGTTTGTTAGAAAGATCACACACACTCATAATGAGGCGAGAAACGTTGACTATTTCATCTATCGGTATTTCTGTGGTTTTGATTAAACCATCGATTTGCTCTTTAACGACTTCGCCAGTGATGGTAGGCTTGTCGGTGATTGTGGTGCTACCATAATCGATTTGGTCTTTAATGACTTTGCCAGTGATGGTAGACTTGTTGGTGATTTTGGCGCTTTCAGAATCGATTTGGTCTTTAATGACTTCCCCTGTGATAGTAGGGTTGTCGGTGATTGTGGTGCTACCATAATCGATTTGGTCTTTAATGACTTCGCCAGTGATAGTAGGCTTGTCGGTGATTGTGGTGCTACCATAATCGATTTGGTCATTAATGACTTCGTCAGTGATAGTAGGCTTGTTGGTGATTTTGGCGCTATCAGAATGGATTTGGTCTTGCATCACTTTGCTAAACATCTGAATATTCATCATTACCCGATCGATAATCTCTTTCAGAGCTTGCTGTTTAAAGAGCTGTTCTTTTTCATTGGATAGTTGTGGATTGTTTGCATTTTTAGCTTGAAGCAATGCAATGGTTGCATTCAATTGAAACTTTTCGTCTTCATCACAACGCTGCTGGTGTAGAAACATTTTGTTCAGTTCTTTCTGTTTAACCATCATCTTATGTTGTCGGTAATGGCGCGATTTCATTCGCTTGGCACGCTCAACTTGTTGCTTACGTTTGTTACGCAAACATCTATTAACCACGATGAATTTCCGTAATTTTTCTCTCATTTTCATTTCTCTAGATTCGACTTTTTCTAAATCGGTGGTCGCTTGTTTGTAATCTTTTGAGAGATTTTCGAAATCATTGTTGAGTTGTTGAATAGCACGTTGGAAGCCCTCTTCTTTGCAGTCGAGGTAAACGCTTGCATGAAACAGTTGTTCACGTAGGTTCTTCACCTAAAAACATAGTTGTATTTTTGTTCGATTCAGAACCAAAACAATGATAGATCTTAGTGACTTAAAAAGAATGCACGACAAGGCGGGTATCCGTAGACAAAACCAGACCATTTCATTTTATTGTTTTTTTCCGTTATTAGATTTTTATCATGCAAACAATTATTGAGTTTAGGTAACCAGATCGAAACAGAATGTAACTCAATTTAAAATTTAAAATAATGAAACAATACTAATTACTACAATTAATTACATACTTAACAGACATATACATGTGTAAGCAACGTAAACAAAAATGTAACGTGTTTTTGAAACGCGATGAGCGCACCCCCGGAATACTGGTCTGATCCCATCATCCAATCTGCAGACAATAATTCGCAGAGTGCGTTTACACCTCCGAAGGTTGAAAAAACCGTGAAATTGTGAAAGAGAGCTAGAAATCAACTAGATGGTAGGAATGAAATAGAAATTTCACTGGCATTAAAAATGGATGACGGCCACCTTGTTTATGATAAAGAAAAACTGATAAATTACCTTGTCTATGTACTCCATACTATTTTTAAACAACCTCCTATGAAGGAACCGGTTACCCAATTTTGACGCAAGACTATCTTTGAGACTTTTATTTGTGTTTTCGTTCTCTTCGATAATCTTGTTGAGGTGAGCGACCTCTTTCTCCTCGAACTGCTTTAACAGGACGTTCTCCACAGCTTTAGGTGCCTTTCCTGCAGGACTGCTTTCAAAATCGATTTTCAAACATCGAAGTCTGTCGCCGAGTTCTTCGAGAGCTTCGTCTTTCAGTTTCGAGTGGAAAGACATTTTTGTGTTCACCACCCGTAATTGTTCATTTTCCGACGTTTTTTGGTTGACCGTTTTGTTCAGTTGATCAACTTGTTGCTCCAGCTCCTCTACACGCTCTTGCAAACAATTTTCTTCTTCGTCGTCGTCGTTGTCATTGTTGCTATCAGGAAGTTGTTGTTCTCTGAAGTCATCATGATCGTAACCATAAACGACGACTCTTTCGTCGCAGTTTCTTGTAACAGCATTGAAGACATGATAGACAGTCTCATGCGTCTCCAAATCTTCTCTTGAAACAAACACAGGATTTGGTTGGCAATGCTGGCAAACCCAGATCCGTATTTTCCCGACCGAGTTAATCAATTTGATTAATCTAGTTCTCATTATATCATTTAAAATGTACTCCGTTATCGTCGGCACTTTTGGAAAACTATAAAAATGGCGGTTCTTGTTAGCAGGAATTTAATTGACGTCAAATATGATTTTGTCAACGACGCAAGCCAAATAGGTTAGGAGATATGATTCAGCATTTATTTTACGCAGTATTTATGTATGGCCAAAGGGGCCATGCCCCCCCCCCTCACCCCCACTTTTTTTCAGAGTAAAAAATATTTTCATCTAAGAATGATAAAAAAGCTGTTAAAATAAACTACACCACGTTTATATTTCAGCCATTTATTATTGTGTTACTAATTAGCTATTTTTTCTTTCACTACGCCATATCTAATTCGATAAATATATAAAATTTGAATGGCTTTTTAGCCAATCTAGAGACTTTGAATTAAGAAAGATTTTCTACGCCTCCTTAGTCATTGCAACCGTTGGCCGCTCCACCTTCAAAAAACCATTCTTTGGCTTTGAAGTAACAGTGTAGCTCCCCCCCAAAAAAAACAATTTTGCTTCCTACGGCACTGTAAAATAAAAGTAAAGTTCAAAATAAAAAAGTTTCAAGATGTACTCCAAAACGAAAAAAAAAACCGAAAACATTTTTTCAGCCTTAATCTTTGACGCAAAAGAAAGGCCCACATTAAACCCGACGAAACGATGCAACAGTTGTTCCGGGATAGTCTGGAAAATGTCGTATTATAACTTTTAGTATAAGCTTTTGTATAGAATTTATTTTAATTAGCTATTATTAGGGTTTCATCCTCACCCCTCACTTACCATTGGGGGTTTGCCGTCGATCCTGGGATTAATCAATGGATGCTGGTCATTTGGTTCAATATCGGTCAATTCCTTATTCCTTTTCAACGAGTCTATTGGGGTGCTTACATCTTCTTCAGCGTACATATCTGAAAGGTAAGGTAACCAAGAATGTATAAACACCTGGAAAGCACTTCTCAATTTTATCAATTTACTGGTTAAAATTTAATTAGTACTGATTAATAAACGACAATTCAATTTATCGCACAGCTTGGATATATGTAATTTTACCTTTCACAATAAAAAATGAGAAGCATGCTAAAGGCAACTGTTTTAAAAATGTCAACAAAGGATAATAGAAAAACGCAGTACAATATTAGCCAATCAGATATTTGTATATAAAAATTCTTGACCAATTAGATTCTGCGGCCAATTCTTGACTACAAATTTATTTAAGGAGTATATATTTAAGAAGGCGTGACAAATGAAATGCAAATGCGGGCTTTAATGGCACGGAAAGGGTGTGCGGAGAGTGATTCATTTTCCCACTTACATTTTTGTCATTACTGATGAAGAAATAAAAAATGAAGCTTTGTTTCATTTAGCTGTACATCCAGCAGAATATATGATTTACATACTTCTTAAGTTTTTATTCCAGTAAAACAAAAAGGCCTTCTAATAACCACATCACTGAAAATTAGGCTTGATAAGAAATGCCGCTAAAGTTAAAAGATATCTCTTTATATAGACAGTGTGCCCATACTCATACTATCCGTTCATTTTCTTGTAACACCCTTGTGTCAATATTTTCTTTTTTTATTTTATTTTACCAAATTACTACTTAGGGACAAACAATAGTTTTTCTAAATGCGTCATTATAAATCTGCACACAGTATGAGTCAAAATAACTGTTACCCAAAATATAAACGCTTATATTTCATCAAATATTTTAAATTTTAAAAAGATTTTTACACTATTTGATAGGAATTTTGTTCAGCTCTTTAATGATATAAAGATTTTAGCAAGAAAAAAAGTAATCTTAGTTTTAAAAAACTGTGGTTTGTTTTGTTCATTGAAGCGTTAATTTTTAACGGTAACAATAAAAAATACAGGGTTGTATTGTTTATGAATTGAAAAGTCATCTACGCGTTTTTTAAATAAATGGAGATCAATCTATTTATTGTACATGTTAAAATTCGAATATCTAATAATTCGAACTCAGTCTTCTCAATAAGCTTCTCCACACAATTTCTTTCTGTAATCCCCCTTATTGTTCGAATCTACTGGAAAATACATATTCTTCAAACTGAACTGGACAGAAAAAAACATTACGGAAATGTGACATTTCAAGCGATTTGGAGGACATCCCAAATCATAACATTTCTGCGTTTCTCGAAAAATCAACAAAACCCATTCTTAATTTGTGTAGAAATTAAAGCATACTTCACACCTATATTTAATAATGTTTTAACCAAATCGCTTGGAAAAACGTCACATTAATACACCATTCTTACAAAAGGAATTACCTTGTTGGCCGACAAAGTACAGCAAAAAACTCACAATTATTTTCTTGACTTTCCACAACTTTTCTTCCCGCAAAATCGATCGTAAACTTCTTATCGAGTCTCGAAGCGAAGCGTTTGTCGCGCGAATCCTGTTCTCTTTTCGTAACTTGGTCGCGTTGCTTCTTCGTTAACCAACGATTGTCGGCCGCAAAATAGTCTGATTCGTCGTCAATAACTTTCGTGCGTTTTGTACTGTTGAAAGAAAAAGAAAAAAGTAAATATAGAAGTTAATAGCTTAAAATACCGATATTTAGGAACATTCCACATTTGGGGTCCATAAATTAAATTCTCGCAAAAATCTCAACTCTTAAAGATGGGTGTTTCATAATTGCCCAAGTAATTACGCCTCGAATGACAAATAAAATATCAATTAGCATTATTATACATGTTTAAAAAGTTTTTTAATCTAATTTATTTAGTCTCTTTAACTCTTAAATCAGTAAACTGAAACAATTTTGAGCAGGTCAAAACCGATTGATTTCCTGTAAGAGAATCTATTTGAATAGACACATATTGTACAATCAATAAATAAAAACATTATGGTATAAATCTGCTTACAAATCAATCCCCTCCATGTTTTTGGGTGGAAAGAAATGATGATGATACATTATTTGGAAACAATGTTATTATAAATCTCTGGTATTCCGTGACTTACAAGTTTTGGTCGTACTGCAGAAGCCGATTCTTATGATCCAACGCTTTCTGTAAACCATCTTTCACATTGTCTTTTATGACGGCGTCATCCTAACAAAAGAGGTCGGCTAAAGTTGAGAGCTTTTTTTAATGTTGACATCAACAAACGATTCAGAAGAATAAAATATTTCAAAATAAATCGGCTATAAACTACACAATGTACATATTGTATGTATTAAAAAACCAAATATAATATAAGTCAAATGACAGGCTCGCACCTAGTATAATACGTCAGAAATATATTGTAGGGACGTCAAAAAACTGTTTTTTTGCTGACGTAATGACGTCGAACGAACGATAAAACAACCTTGAGTAATCTAAACATCCAGATGTTTGTATATAAAATATACATAATTATAAACATAGGTTTTTCTTTTCCTTTGTTAAAGTGTAACATAAAATGAGTGTAGGTACGGACGTTACACGCGCAGTAGAATCTCTAAAGAATTCAAAGCGTCATAATAAAAAAATAAACAAAATATAGTTTTCACCTACAGGAACGTGCTGGTTTAGTAATTTATCCTTCAGTTTTCGTCCTTTGTTTGATTCTCTTTGAATAATTTCCTGATCTTCAGGAGTACACACCAACATACCACAAAACATACAAGGTCCTGCAATTAGACAACAAAACAATTGTACATCGTCTGTTGGACAAATTTATTATTCAATACTATTAAATACAAATCGATACGATGATTGCGTTCTCATCAAGAAGATTATACTCTAATCAAACCGGGCGTTTTAAGGGCTCGTCGTACCCGGGATACATATGGTCCCCTACTTTTCTCGCTTTCTCTTTATGGTCAGTAGGCCGACCATAGAGTAATTCGAATTTCATTAGAAATAATTGGTGACGTCATCAAAACCCTCAAAATGTAAAATAAATCTCGCAATAGGAAAATGAATGGTTCATAGGATTTGGCAAGGTGAATGTATTTGGATATTTAAATTATAGACTTGATAATTTTGATGATTTCTTAATTTAAGGACGTCATAGATGCCAAATGTGAGCTCAAACTTTAACACGATATATAGTTTAAAATGTCAAACACTATAAAAATAAATATTATCAGTCTGAAAGAAAATACGTTTTTCGTCTTTTTTCAGACTGGAATGAAAATTGGTTTCAGTCCTTAAAAACAAAAAAACTCTTATTACGCGCAATACGTGCATACAACATCAGCAGTTTGTGAAGAGACCAAAATAAAATTCAGGCCAGAGTGAATTTCACTCCAGTTCCTAATCAACCCCTTAAAAACAAATCTAACAAAACAAAACATTGCATAATGCAGAGTAAAAGTAATTGCTAATAAACATATTCATTTGAATAATTGGATTATGCATATGCATAAAAAACCTTAGAATAAATAATATATAGAGCTAAAATGTCTCGAAAATCAACTAATCAATAAGTTAAAACAAAAAAAAATAATGCCGAATATAGGTAATTTTATATGAAAAATTGATTTTGATCCAAATTAGAGAAACTCACAAACAGTAGGCAAAATAAATCTTGCGAGTGAAACGATAATAGATGCTAGGGTATAAAAATTGATACCTGCCCCTTCTTGTTCACAAACAATTCGTCCACATTCACTGCAATTATTGATCAACCTATGTTTCTGAGCTAGACACTGGCAAGGGTGTCTTCCTGGTAAATTTACCGTATCTGTTTTGACTTTGCCATCTGCGCTGAACAGTGGAACAAATTTCAAGTTCTTCTTCTTGAATGGAGAGCAATTCTTAAAAAGTGTAAACAAACCATACGTGAAAAAAACCTCTTTTGCCCTCATATACTCAGGCATAAGATTAAGTGAGTGAATAATTTTTATAAAACAATTTATAAAATTGATATTTTCCTGATACTAAATTGATATACCCTGGTACAGAACTTACTGGTTAAAGTAAATCTATTATATTCCGTACACATTTAGTGCCAACTGCATAAAGTTTTCAACAGATAACTTTTGAGATGTACTATTGACCATCTTTATACACCAGCATACATTGCAGCATTCAAAAATTTTGTGTATTCAAAATAACCAAAATAACCCTGAGGATATGATACTGTTGGGCTTATCCAGAAATACAATTAACAAAGAGATCATATATACATATATATGATCAGATCAAGCAGATACAACTTACTTTCATTTTAACCTCTCCTAGCATGAGTTTGCTCTTATCAAGAAATTCCGCTCCAGTAACATCAACTGTCATAATAGAAGGAGATTCTATAGTTCCAGTTGCAGCTTCAACGACATCCTGTTGTAGCTTTTGACTTGAACTTACAGCTTTCTCTCTTTGAAAATGCTCTTCACTTGGTTTATCAACTTTGGTCTTTGACCCTTTTGGCTTCTTTTTCTATAATTAAAAATGTATATGCATATATATAGTACAGTAACAAATTTTTCCTTAAAATCTCAAGTAGTAAACATTCTCAAATTAACACTATTACAGAAGGGGCTGACAAAAAGTTTGAATTGGGTTTCCGATTTATACAGATTTAAATTAGGATACTTGTATAGTGTTTATATTTAATAGCCTATGACACATACTGATGATGTTACCATTCTTCTTATATATAAAATAAAATAATGCCATTTAAAATATAAATGCTACAAAAAAATTAGCAGTATTACAATTGTACCAACATGATAATAGACAGTAAACCAACATGCTGAAGCAGTTTGTATTACCTCTTTTTTTGGTTTCAGGAAATCATCAAAATAATCTTGTTTCTTATTAATTTGTGTTACATTGGGTGGTTTCCAACGCTTGAAAAATTCATCACAAAAACGTTGACTTTCAGGTGCATCCATTTGAAGAAGATTGGAGAAATGTTTTTTGATCTCCCTGACATTTTCAAAAGTCAAAATATAGCTAAATAATAGAAAAAAAAATTCTTTAAAGCAAGAAATTTCTATAACATATTTAATTTTAGAAATTTGGTATACATGTAATTTTGGCGATATTTACAAAAGAAAACTTTAGTGGGCAATTTATTAAATCAAGAAATATATATATGCATATAAGGTAGGGGCACCTATTATCGGTGGGACCTATTATCGGTAGAACGAAAAAAAACAAACGACAAACAACAACAAATAACAGAGAGAAACTCATAAAATAGAGTATAATAAACTTGCCTTGGTATAAACAAAAA
>JAUEKX010198186.1:0-10720 GCA_031834005.1 Dendronotus venustus
TTGTTGGTCACTGTTTGTGAAAATAAAAAATATTTTTAAATACTCTTTTTGGCTATTAAAATATAGTCTTAAGTAAATTTCAAGATGAGCATATTCTAGGATACACGTTTTTCTTTTTATAAGAACCTCATTTATAAGAACGTCAAGGCTGGGATTTTGCCAAAATTAAGAACATTATCAAGAACATTCCCAGCCTGAATTCCTTAATTCATTAAGAACAAAAAAATGCAAATATGGAGTTACTAAGAAACATTTATTTTGGAACATTTTTTTCCTGTCGCATAATATATCACGATATATTTTTACAATAAGATTATTTCGACACCATCTATTTCTTCCAATCCAACAAAATCTTCATCGCCATCCGTAAATCTAACCATATATTTCCCATTTTTCTTATTGAAATATCTCATTTCTCCCTCGAACCATCCACTATCATACAATGCTCGTATCTTTTCTTCCGATTAACTCGTCTTCTTTCACAACGATCTTCAATCTCGTCAGGAAAACCTTCAGCAATTATTTCTTCATCTTCAACTACGTTAACATCATCAACGATCTGATTATCACTAGAGGCTCTATCGCAGCCGTACAACAGGATTCCTCAGGAGGGGCATAGTTTCGCTCAACAAACTCTGATGGAGGTGGTACCTGATAGTTTTTAAGTCCTTCGGGTTGAATCTTCTCATCGTTTCGAATTCTTCTTTCAAACAGGAGTATATACTTCTTGGTATTTCTTTGCTGGTCGTATTTTAATGTTTTCCTTGTGTTCAGAAGCAGCACATTGTAACATTTTCGTTTTATCTTTGCACCTTTTAGAAACCAAAGATTGATTAACATTATACTTGGCTGCAATAACGTCTTGTTTTACTCCGCCCTCGTTATCATGAATGGCTTGAGCCTTTCGATTAGCAGAATGTTGTTCCCTTCGACTTTGACCGCATCTGCTCGATTTTGTTGAACTGTTGGAGCAGCATCATCATGAGTTGGTGCGTTGGTTGAGACAATGATATTAACTAGATCGATCGTCAACAAGTTCTTTGATAATGTTTTTAACGAGGTCATCGTTACCTTTCGTGACGTTTCTTGTGGAGGTCTGCTTTATCTCACTACAAAAGAATATATTATTTTGGGATTCCTCTACTGATTTCGGAAATAAAAACAAAAATAATTTCGGAAATGGCACCTGAACAAATTTAATACCCGCGAAATTCTTACCTTGCATGCTTGCATTTCAAATGAATACTATATCCTTGTTCATTGATAAACTTTGAATCCCAAAAACTGCATTTTATTCTGGGAATTTCAGCCTCTGTAAAATCAGGAATTATAACTTCCACAGTGCTCCCTCAATGACTCAACGCTTTAGTGAAACCAAACTTGCCAAGAGTTGTTTGATGCTTCACAACACTTTAAAAGAATTGAAGGAAATGTGAATGAAAACATTCGAATTCTGTAAGTTCGAATGTTTTTATGACGTATTTGATTGTATTTATAGAAATAACATATTTTAAACCTGTTTTGTAACTTTATCTTGTAAGAACTAAAATAAGAACATTTGAGGCTGAAATAGGGTAAAAAAATAAGAACATCCAGGCTGAGGCAAAATTTAGACGTTCTTATAAAAAGAAAAACGTGTATTTTTAACTTTTTGTCCCATTTCATGTTATATGTATTCTTATAAAAAGCGTGTATTGGGAAATAGTGCAAACACCGTTTTTTAGCAAACCGCTTTTATCGTTGCGAAGGTCAGGGGTGCCATCTTCCTTAAAACATCTATTTTCTTTCTTTTTTTTTCTTAATGTTTTGCGTATGTTGAACGGATGTTGCTTAGTTTGTGTTTGTTGAAACTATATCGGCGAAAAGGCAGTAGCGAGAAAAGATAACAGGTTTTTATTTTTACGTGAGAAGTTTGTTTTCTTTTCTTTCTACTGACGTTTTCATACTGTGTGTTTCCTTTCTCCACGATTTTCCGCTTATTTATCAACAATGTAATCGTCTCTTTTACCCCCGCTTTACGTGTTTGAGCCTACATACAAATGTCACACTATTTACTTTTATCTTTAGATACTGATTAGGGGGTAATGTTTTTCATTCATATTTTCTTATTATATTTTATTGTTATGATTATAAAGTTTGCAGCCTTCTAAGCGATAAGTGGTCAGAGTGCAGTGGAACACGGTTTACAGAGTGAACATTAATTATACACTTTGTGACGTAACTCATTTTGATTCTAGGGAAGTATTTGTAATCAAATTACTTGTAAGCGTTGGTTTGAGTAGTTTGATTACAAACACTTCACTAGAGAATGAATATAGCACCGACCTTTATAGTTCATCTGCTATTTTAATTCAAGTAGGTTGTATTTTAAAAACAGTAGCTATATAGAGATTAAAGGCAAGTGTTTTGGGGAGATTTCTCAACGTTTATAAGAGTACATGTTATATTCTGAACTGTTTATTCTTTGCAGAGGGATTTGTAAAACGTAAAGCATTCTAAACATTGCGGTGCAATAGAAGAAAGAGTTGTTATCAATAACGAAATAAAACAAAATGGCGAACATCTTTCAACTGTCGTTTCTCTTCTTTTCATTGTGTGCTGGTAAGTGATACAAAAATATTCATGTTATATTCTATTCCAAAATATATTTATAATCTTTCAATTCCATAATGCGTATTATAAGACCAGATCAAAACTTTGCAAGAAAATCAAGTTGTTTAAGTTTAGTGGTGATTTAAAAAGAGTGGTGTAGATTGAAGAAACTTCGATTATTGATTTCTGATTTGTTTGTTATCAACCAGAGTCGACATAAAATTAATGGATAAACTTTTGAAAATAATAATCTGTACATGATACTCTCGTTAAGTGAGACGTACCACTTAACCGAGGAAAATCTAAGGGAAGGGAGACATCCGTACTTATAAACTGGCGTTCCGTATAGCACTTAACGAGGTATAAAGTTATTAGACAACAATAATTGATATTCTCAAAAAAGGCTCAAACCTTAATCGGGAGTGAGGGATAATGGTAAGATTGTTCTTCGTGTGTAAAACAAACAAATGAAAGACATCTTACCAACAATAAGAAATGATTGGAAAGGAATTCCTTGTAGACAGTTTAAACAATATGAAATGCATGTGAAAACATTTAGACGAGAGTTCAAGTTCTCATAGAGTTCAAAAGACACAATCTTAGTGAGTAGAAACAGGCGTGAATTGACGAAGTTGTGTTAATTGAATAAAACACATTAAATAAACATAACTTCCCCAACTGTTTTGCTTTCCAATGATAAACTGTTTATTCCATTACAAACATATTACAAATTTACATGAGTGAGATGGAGGATCGTATTAACAATCGGAAGTTTTCAACAAAATAACTGCTTTTTTTTTTTCGTTTAGTATGAAAACACTGGTTGTGAAATTTTCGTTTTTGTTTGTAAGAAAAGCAAAAATTTTATACACGAAATTAGATTAATTAGTTTGCCCTTTTGCACCACTTTTTTTCAACTTTTTGGAACATCATATAGCTTTTTAGCGACATTTTATTTTCCCATAAGTCTGACCTAGAGACAAACGAAGACATCTGCGTGAGAATTTAGCAAATTACTAATCATCCTGAGTGATTTTTAAACGATATAAATATGTTTTACTCTCCTAACTTTAGAGTACTGTGTACAGAAACAGTGTTCTCTTGGGAAAAACGTTTTAAGATTATGTGTTGATAATTCTTTGAAGAGACCTTTACTTCAACAACGGTGACATGATGCAATTCGCAAAGCCTTTTTTTTAAAAAAAAATAGTTTGGCACGAGACCAAATGAACAGTTGCAGCCTCTTCAAACAATGTCAAAACATCGTGTTTCCTGTTACATTAAGTGCTCCATATAACTTGAGTGTACTTGACGATAGTTGTAACGATTATTGGTATAGCCAATTAAAAGTTTACGGAACAATTATCTAGTAACAGCCTTTCCTAAGGTAAATATATGCAACGGGATCTTATCAAAAAAATAATTTATAAAAATAAATGTGGATGTCCTGTTATAAACAAAGAAAATGGTTTATTTATAAACAAAGTGTAGAAACACGTTAAAATGATAATATACGTTAAATCTTTGTTGTATACTTCCATAAGATAATAATTACAAAACTGTTTAACTAACAGTTGAAAACTATATATACACGAAGTGGATTGTATTTCGGTGTTACTAGGAAAAAAAGCCGTGTAGAAACCTAAAAGCTTTTTATTTACCCGAGGTCTTGAGTTGCCTTTCTGACCCAGTAATAGGTATAAGATTTCAGAGAGTACCATATAAACTATAAACTATAAGATTTTTCGAAGTACTGTAGTTTATATAACCCTCTATAGGGTCCCCTGTTTGGTAAAATCAACATTCCTTCGATAGGGGAAACTTTCAGGTTAGGATTTTCTAGTCAAATGGAACCAACTTAAGTGAAAGATTTTTCAATGAGATGACAATAACAATGCTGTTATATTTTTTAATCAATTTTATTGCAGTGTGTGATGGATTCTATCAAACTCGCAGCAAAACGAAATGTACCGAGAAAACGAAATTCTATGGATGTATTTACTACAAAAGATTTGACAGGTGCTTTTGTACAACAAGAAGATTATGCACGAACCCTTTCAAATTCAAGGACGAACAACAATGCATGGCGTTTTCTAAAAGTCAAAAAGGTATAAAACTAATGTAAATTTGTTAGATAAAATTCAAGTAAACAAAAATCATTTATTTATTTCGTATATTTTACTGTACTGAAGATGACGTTAAGTCGAAAAGATTTTACTAAATAAATAAATAATTTTTGTTTACTTGAATTTTATTTAACATTACTACTGCATGGCATTATTTATTCATCATAATGTAAATCTTTTTCCTATTTTCTCCTATTTGATGGTGAAATGGATATTTTGTTTCTTTTGTTCCCGTACAAAGTAGTGAAATTTGGTTAATTAAAGCTGCTAACCACTAACTTGGATTATCGAGAATATTCATCTTATGTAGATAATTGACCGTTACACGATAGAAGTCCAAATATTGACTTAAAGTAGAAGTAACATCAGTGAGTGAGCACACACAGGAAAATCTGGAATTCTACTCTCAAATTCTACTAGTCTCTAAAAGTATACTCCAGCCGCAAGAGGAAGCACCATACCGCGTGTATTAAACCAACAGATTTCGTCAAAAGTCAAGGGAAAGGGATAGCAAAATACAGGAACTTCTTCCCACTAAAAAACAGACAAGTTGAATCGTTTACTTTCGAACTATATTTACTATTGTGGTTTTTGTTCCGCAAAACAATCTCAACTTCATACGCCATAAATTAACCATAATTATAGCTATAGCTAGAACAAGCACGAAGCCTACACGCTTCATTATCCATTATCCACCAGGCTAAAAAGTTCACTTAATGTAGGCTATATTTAATTTATGTTTTTCATATAAAATCAACAAAGTAATCCAAATTTTATGAAAATTAGTACAATGTGTAAATTAGGCAATGTTGAACAAGATCACGACATTATTGTTTCAAATTTATTGAAACCTGTGATTTCTGGTCACCATCGTATCAATTTTAAGCAGAAAATGAAAATAATCCAATTTTTGAATGAGGTTACGTCCATGGTGCAATGATTAATTCGACATCACTAGATAAGATGGCGGTCTTATTTTGTTGTCTTAATTCAACCGAGTTCTCTGTCATTCTTGGTCATCATTTTGTATCAACTTTAAGCAAAAGCGGAAATGTTCAAACCGGAGCATGTCTTCTTGTTTGTTCGCATTTCTTTTAATTCTAACCACCATCAAAAGCTTACACAGGTTAATTTTTATAGTCACTTAATAAAAATTTAGCAAAGAATAAAACAAAAACAAAGTAGAACTTTTACTGCCGACCGATTTCACCGCCATTTTAGCGCCTCGTTAGAAAATGCACAAACTTGAACTTGGTATCCCTTTTGATGACGTTGACAATAATATGATGTTGTAAGGGCGCTAATACAACGTTGCGCACGCGCACGACATGTTTCAGACGTGTTTTCAAATCTCAGACCACAATTAGTTGATTATTATGTTTCTTTTTTTGTTGTGATATTCTAACTTGTATCTGTTGTTGAATTTCCTTGCGTACAACTAGTTGTGGTACGGACAATAAATACACTGGACTTCACCATAATAAATTTTTTTTCTCGTATTTCAGGAGCATGTAAACGACATCCATGTGTGAACCATGGTAAATGTATGACAACAAAGGGTTCAAAGAAATATGAATGTGATTGTACTGGAACTGGTTTCTACGGAAAACGTTGTCAAAAAGGTTAGCCAATAATCTGTATTTTCTTTTGTTGACTTTTATTTAGTGCCGTTTGTGAAACTCGACATAAAATAAATAAATTTTCTTGTTTATAGTTTGTCCTGAAGCCTCTCATCTGCAAATGGAATGGTTACAACAATTCATAACTCATAAAACATGGAAAAATACTCCCCTAGCTTGTGCAGTAAAAAGATAGTATGGTGATAATGGGTGATAATGTCCAGGTGTCCAGAGGAGGAACTTTATAATTTATTTGGGTCACACATCGGCCCATTTTATAATGTGTACATAATAGTAGTTTAGCAGAAGATTCGAAAATATATATTGGCGGTCAGAATATCTATATAATATTTTGTATTTATATTATATTAATAAAAATTGAAGATATTATATATATACTATAATTAAGAAGAAAAATTAAGTAGAACAACTCATACTGCATAAAACATACAATTAAAAGAGTCCAAGGAGGCATAATATACGATAGGTATATTTCGTCGAGTCCGGGGGTTTTTCCCCAAAGGTTTTATTCTCTGACATCGATTATAGTGACCATTATAGTCGCTATGCTAGAGTCTGCTCGTTTTGAGAAAACGAGATTTCAACAGGATTCCTTATCAGTAAAAAGAGCCAAACATTTTTTGCAGTTAATCCTGTTCCCCTTGAACCGCATCTTTAATGATTTTCGCATGACATGGAAATCCCAACCGGATGTTAAAACAACATTTTTTCAATGTCTAGTCTCTTACCCAATTCTCCAAAAACTGTTCTTTTTCCGTGTAACCATGTGACCGTGATTCAACCAATAAAACCGCGTAAAAATGAAGAGAAACACGATAAGAATGAAGACTCATTGTTCATACGCTTTTAATTAGTTTTCTTAATTTATAGTTTATAAGTTTAAATAGTATAAGTGTGCGATTTCCCTTTTCTTTCCCATTAGTTTGTGATGGATGTTATTTCCAGGAAAAAAATAGAATTCTTAATCTTTATATGTTATCTAATTTAATATTTTAATCGTTAGGAGTTCCCCGTGTTTCAGTTTGTCATGTATTGCAAGTTCTTAATGCTAATCTATAGCAGGCCTATAGAAATCCCCCAGCACAACTCAAAATAACTAGGTGGTTACCAAGAGGAATTTGTATAAAATATAAACGTTACACAAAACCTCTAGGTCAGTAATAATTTTACTCAACTTCGGAGCAAATTTATTGGAATTTTGTTTAGAGTGTGGAATCTTGTGAACTCTTATTAATCTTTTCTCATTTATATTATGTAAATAATTTTTGCAAGTGTTGTAAATTATATAAATCTTAATGATCAAAACCAAAAAAAGACATTACATTCATTTCTCTAATTAAGCAGCACGTCCTCTAACTAGGGGGGAATAGTTTTTTTTTCTTCCAATTTTTAGTGTTACCCTTTTTTCCACTAAGTTTCGTTTCCCTCTAATTTCGTGCGACTAATGGTAGACTTTTTCTCTAAATACAGTGCGAGCCGGTCAGACCAGGAAACATTCTTTTGCTTTTGTTTACAAACTTTAAATTTATTTGTTGTATTAGTTGTGGTTCTACAGACTTCAAACGATTTGGAAACCATATTCCTGTCATTCGATATACAATTAAACACCTCAATCCAATTCAATCTCTAATTTAGTGCGACTGAGGTCGAAGGAAAAATTGGATAAAAGGCGCTGGGAATGTGGTCGAGGTAGATAGATAGTCAACAACAAAAAAAAAAAAGTTTTTTAAATAGAAAAAAAACTGAATATAAAAAGACAAAGAAGACCATCACAATAGTTGAAAACTAAAAAAAAGGAGATAGTCATTATGGCTGAGTATTTGTAGCAAGATCAACTATACATCTGTATGTTCAACAAAACAAAAATATGGTTCAACATTTGCCATAACATATTCACCAACAAGGTATTAATTATTACTTAAGAACTTAAATTATGCATTCAAAAAAATAAAATCGTTATTCATTCTGAATCTTACTTGGAAAATAATATTCTGGCTGTAGAACTTTAAGAGGGGAAATTTTTGCTGGGAGAAACCTTATTTCGCGAAAGTTAATTTCGTTAAAAATTTCAATAAGGATTATTCTCAATACGCGAAAGTTTTTCTAGTCCGAAAAAAAACCTAATTTAACTGGGAATAATTAAGGGATTATAACACAACTCAAAATTTTTCATTGAAATACAACATAGTAAAGATTTATTTTCTAATCAATTACAACAATTTTTTGACATCTTTTTCTTCTTTCCCGCCCCAAACATTTCCTGTGGCCTTTGTTGCAGCAGTCTTTTTCTTTCGATTTTTGGTTCGCACGGGCATGTTTACCATCGGGGGTAACGTCATTACAAAGTTGAATATATTTCTAACCACTCTATCCTTCTGCTACCTCAATGTACATATCTTTCACTAGCTCTAAATAAAGCGCTGTCAACCTTGATTGAAGCATAGTTGCTCGCAAGTTAATAACTACTTCACATTCGATTTCTAGCTCCCCTTGTACACTAAGGATAAATTTGAGTTTGTTGTGTGGCAGCAGAATTCAGACTAGCGATGACGAAAGCGACTCTGAATGGGAGGAGCCTAAAAACTAACTGAACTTGTTTTATGTTTGTATGCTTGATAGCCTTTAATGAAATATATCAGATAAAAAATTTCCTTGGATCTTGCCACTCGCGAATGTTTTTTCCCCCTAAATAAACTTTTTTTTCAATACGCGTAAGTTTTTTCCGCGAAATTTGTCGTAAAAACCACCATACGCGAAAGTTAATGGAAAAAATTTCGCGTTTTTTTCGGCATGCGAAAGTTTCTTCCCGCGAAAGTTTCCACTCTTCAAGTAGTTCAGTTCGAGGGTTTCCGTTCATGTCTCTCCATCTTAGAGAATATGTGCCGAATAGAGAACTTACATGAATCATGGATTATATCCATGCATGAATGCAGCTTTAATCCGATGCTCAAATGCAGCTTACATGTTGTACATTTTGGTACGCAGATTAAACGATTGCATTTGCATCAGGATACAGGGTGTAGCGAGAAATAGGATACAGATACTAATGGGATATTTATACCTTAAACCCCTTCGAAGAGATCCAGAAAGTTGATTTGAGAAAGATAAATAATACGACTAATCACTTCAAAATATCCTCCAAGGTCCATAATAATAGAAAGAAGTGAGATAGAGCATTAGCTAGAAGAAGAGAATAAAAGCATTAAACTGAACCGTTTTTTCTCTACTAACAAAATTCTCTCTTTTGGAGACAACGACCGGATTCTATTACATTTCTTTATTTTTTATCAATTATAGTTAGTTAGTTTTATTTGTTAGTTTGTTTAAATAAAAAAAAAAGCAGAAGGGTTTAAAGACCGGAATATTGTGTATTTCTAAAAAAAGCGAAACACGTTCGTCGCAAACAGTTTTTGCACTGTTGAACTGATTTTAAAAATGTTGAACATAATTTTGCATTGCTGAGAACATATTTCTTTTCGATTTTGAACCTATATTGTGCTTGTTGAACATGTGTTATTTTCTTGAATATTGCCTAACCCTAACCCTAACCCTTAAACCCTACCATAACCATAGGACATCTTATGATGCTAAGCATGATTGAATAAAGTTTATTGAACTGGGTTGAGAGGTTTTAAGGACATTCGAATAATTCTTGAATGTCTTGAAACATTTACAGTTTCTTAAACTAAAATGAGTTTCTTATAAATGAAATTACGTTTTGATTTATCGGGCCCGTATTTTTGTTCATACTTCATTTTTCATAATGACAGCGAAGTTATTGGTAGATTTCAACGTTCAACACTCATTGTGTATTTGTTCCTTCATTTATTTTGAAATTATTATTCATTGATATTAATTTATTTTTATCATTATTTTTAGTAGTAGCTGTTTTTTATTGGCTTTATTGTTTGGCGGAAAATCAATATAACGAATGCCAAAATTTAGCCACGATAGATTTTTTGTAGTGATTAGCTGAAAAAATGGACCAGATTTTAACATGTTTAATGTAAATCCCAAAAAGGTTTAAAATTTAAAATTCTGCTTACAAAGTATACAAAAACTAAAATTGTTTAACGGAATAGATAAAAATGGATTTCTAAGATATTGAAACTTTTTCTTTCACCATAAATGAGTAATATGACCAAGTGACAATCATTGACAATGAACTGTGTATTTTGTTATCCACTAAAGTGTACTCTCTGTCTCAAATTTTCATGTCAAACAAACTCTTTTGACTTTGGTCTTTGGTACCTTGTGCATGAGAGAGATATTAATTTATGCTACCTATAGATGACTCCGCAGATGACGTAGTTTGTTGTCATTTCCAGTCCCCTCGGAAAATGGCAGTCAAAAAAATCGGTA
>JAUEKX010198518.1:0-10719 GCA_031834005.1 Dendronotus venustus
GGATGGAGATTTGCAGAAACTAAGCGAAGAAAATGCTGACTTAAATTACCACGTGCAAAGGCTCATCAGTATGCTTCGAAAACAAACGAACGTGATGCTAAAGGAGAAGGGAGAGAAAGAGTTGCTCGTTCAGCAGATGGAGCAGATGAAATTGGCGATGCACGTAAGCACAAAAGACATCGCTGTTTTAGCACAGAGTGAAACGGTTCGTCTTACAATTTTTCTGATGTAGACTAGATGACTACACTAAACTCTCTATTTCAAGGATACACTAATAATCTCATGGAATCACACTAGCCTAGAAATAGCGTTGTTCAGCAGGCTGAATCCCGAGATGACCCCTCTAGCCTGTGGGATAATAGGATA
The DNA here is from genome assembly GCA_031834005.1 of Dendronotus venustus. NCBI lineage: Eukaryota > Metazoa > Mollusca > Gastropoda > Nudibranchia > Dendronotidae > Dendronotus > Dendronotus venustus. The sequence goes on from JAUEKX010198518.1 coordinate 367, forward strand.
CGCTTCCCATTTTAGCCTGTGCTTCTTATTGCGATCATAACCTCCACAGATTTTCTTTCGCTACCATACATACCACTTTGAAAATAACATCAGACGCATATTGACCAACTTCGTAATTAAAGACGTAGAAGATCACTCGCATACAATGTGTATCTATTTTCTTCGTTTTTTATAGTTTGGTTATCAAACAAGCCATGAAGAACGACTGGCAAATAATTAAAATAATTGTGTTATATTTGTATATATTTATGTGTTTTTATAGTGAAGAAATATATTCTAAAATTTTGGCTGTGTATAATATGTTTGCATTGTTTACTTTTATTGTACATTTGCTACTAATTAAAAGTAATTATTTTGAAATTTAAACCATTGTCGGTCAGAAATTTTCGCTGCACAAATTTTCGCGGATTTGTTTCGCAAAATTGCGCAATAAATTGTTGTTACTTTTGGCCTATAAGTACAGATACCATGTTCAAAATAGGTAAAATAACATATAATAATGTTAATTTGCAACGTGAGTGATGTATTTGAAGAAGATGAAGGTGATGATGAATGATATTATGATTGTAAAATATTTTGCCTATTTCGAAAAATAAATACTTCCGAAATGAAAAAAAGTTTCTGTAAAATATATCTTTCCAATAAACGCAAAAATTAGTTTCCCAAAATCGACCAAATTTTCTCAAAATGACAAAATTTATTCCACGAAAATTTCTGACCACGAAAATTTGTGCCTTTAAGGTAAACCTTTATGAGAAAAAGCCTACGGTGTATTTTCAGAAACGGAAGATAATGATAATTTTTAGTATATATATATATATATATGTTAAAAAATGATTTAAAGAATAAGCATATCAATTTATTTCTTTGCTTAGTAATAGTAAAAAAAAAGTATAATTTAAAGTAAGAAATTGAACTTAATGAACTAACTTTCATTTTTATGACAATAAAATAAATAAATTATTCTATTCAACGCGAAAATAAGACAGGAAACGAGAGTTTCTTACCCTGTTTTGCAAATACTTACGTTATCAACCTCATCCCCAGTGCTCTTTTTCGCTTTTTTATACATATGCCATTATCCAAAATAAATACTTATAATGACAAAATTATATAATCTAGTATGTTGATCAAAAAATTTATATTTTATAATGTTCTTATATAAAATAACGTGTGCAAATATAACGATAACTGAATAAATCAAATCATCGAGTATGAAACCATCTTATTACAGATCAATTTACCGAATTAAATGTGGTTCATTCATTTTTTACACCTTATCAAATATGTATCATAATGAACCTTCTTTTAATTTATTTCTTATTGAGACACAACAACAAGGAACAGCTACCAACTTGCTAAATACTGTTAGACTATGCGTCTCTAAATACAATTTGAACACTTCGCTATTGTGCAACGATGACGATGATAATGATGATTTCATCACAAACGAATATATGAAAAAAGATTAAATGAAAAGACCGCGATCACTGTTTATCCTTTAAGATTCAAATTTAAAATCCAATTTCTGAAGCATTTAAAATCGTATAAATTTTAAACGTACTTTGAAAGACCAAATTATCGTAATTTGCGTTAATTAATGTTTGCGTTGGTTTCACTTGGTTAACTTGTAGCGTAACAAGACATCAATCGATCTCATCGTCGATGTTAACTATATTTACAGTTATTAAATGCAAAGTACTAAAACATTAAAGTAAGAATAAGCTATCGGCAATCTGGTTTTTATTTGGCAATTATCATAGTTCGTTGTATAGGGTCTTGCGTTTATACTTTTTCTCTTTGGTACACAAGAAATAGATGAATCCCTTCTGCCGTCTACAATTGTACATATCAACGGCAACAAGAACACCAACAAGAATCAGGACCAGAACAGCAATCGCTACACTTCTACCATAATCATGCGACGAAGATGATGATGATTCTTTCGTATGTGGTGGAACTAGGGAAAGAAATAATAAGATACACATAAAGCATACATATAGCAAGGGGCTTAGGCACAGCCGCAAACCTTTGCATAGGAGAACATTTTCAGTCATTATTTTTGTTGATATTATTTTTCTCTGAACAGCTTTGCCTTCTATAAAAAAATTTAAATTGTTTTTTGACACGCCCTTATCGGTAAGTCAGCAAAAAGTGACCAAATTGAATGAAACTGCTGAATGATAGTGGCTAATATCTTTTGCTGATTTGTACCTTTGTACCTTTGTACAATACCTAATATTGGTTGCCGACCAGACTTTTATGTTTGTTGTTTTTTTTGGGTTTGACTAATTTACATTATAGCTATCTTTTGGTGTTATTTCCATTAAGAAAATAGTTTAAAAATTCAAACTTTCCTGATAATTTTTTTGTCTAGAAATTACTCGGCAAAAGTGACTAAATTATGTCAAAGTGACTAAACTTTTTGCCGACTTTTATTTTTTCTTATTTTTTTTACTCGTTCGTTTTATTTAGTAACCATTTGTTTTGTTACATATCTCATCTATTATTTCACTTCTAGCAAGAGTTACTTACCTGGCGTTGTACTGATCATGTGACCGGTCGTCACTACCGGTACATTTCTCCGGAAAACGTGGAAGTCTGCATCGAATCCTCTTGAATCATTCTGACCTCCTGCACCATCACCGGTCACAAGTTTGATGACAATTTCTTGTGTACTGGACGTGAAGGAGAGATCCGATATAGGAAATTGATTACAATAACGTGGCAATCTTTCTTGGTCTTTCGAATCCCCGAAAGAGATGTAGTTGTTGGAGCAGTTTTTGGTGTCGTCTTTTATATCAATCACATTGAACTCCAGTTGCACGTAATAATTTTCATCGTGACCGGTGATTGTCCAAATACAATTCAAATTGGTACCAATCGGTTTAGGGAAACTTGGCGATGAAATTTGCCCATAAGTGTAGTTGAGATGACCGCCACAAACTGTTCAAAAGACATAACATAAAAAACTGACATTATTATCGTATAAATAAACATGAAATATTCAAAGCAGCTTTTCCTGAGAAAAGGAAAGTATCACTTATACCATTTAATCATACGCTAATCTAAGTTACCTAACTAATGCGGGTTTAGTGGACCAACAACATCTGTGAAGGAGAGTGAAAAACTAAAATGTTTTACTAATATAACAAATATAAATAAATAATGAATTTAATTAACCATTAAATACTAAGTTGTGTTTAAACTAATTATAATTAAAGCAGGTTGTTTCCTTTCTTAACCGTACGACTGAATACATTTTGTTCGAGTTTTGCCTTGATCACAGGACCGATTTATTTGAAATCGATTTAACCAGAAATAAAATAATGTTTCGGGTGATTTGGGATCAAATATACCAAGAGCTTTTAAAGTGTTCAAAATATTTGAATGCTTCAAAATGAAACTAGGGATCAAAATCACGTGATCACTAGTACTAATCATTTAAGTACTATTTTCGATTTGGTTTCCTTGACGACATAAAGCATACCAACCGCCAAAACCCAATTTATCTTGTTTAACATCAGATTCAGAAAAACTCCTTAAAAAAGCCTTTCAGTTATTCAAGCTCCCAGCTATTTTAATTTTCAAGTTCGATGGGAGCTTAAATAAACGGGTGTGAGGTTTTTGTGTACATCCCTGTACATAGACACAGATAATGAAAGTTGCGCTTACCTGGAATGGTTGGTGCAGTTTTAGAGGGAGTTGTTGTTTTTGGATCAATTTTCGTTGTTATTGTATACTTCAATAGAAAACCCATAGAATCGTTGTGTACTTTTGATGATGTCACAAAAATAATTTCCACTTTATTATCCTTCATTATCACCTCGGTAGGAGGACGTTGATCGTTGCAGAAACGTGGCCCATATTGACCGCTATTGGCGATCTTAATGTAGGTAAAGCTACAATTGTTGCTTTCCGTATCTTTGATATCAAACGCATCAAATTCAAAAATGATTACATCGTTTGGTTGGGAGCCAGTGATGAACCAGGTGCAGTTGAGATTGCTTTCAAGTGGAGAAGAAAATGCAGGCGATTTTATATCTCCAGCACGGCTGGTGATATTTCCTCCACATGCTATGAGACAATATTGTAGGGATACAGAGTACAGGAATGCTCATGCAAGAGAAACTTCATCTAGCAAACTAACGACGGGAAATATGATATTGACTATGGTAAGATTAAAATTGTGTAATTTATGATTTCCAAGGGCAATGACTTTTTAGATTCTGTTCGTTTCTATAAATTGATTGGATAAATACTAATCTTTTGTGAATCAAAAATCACAACTATTTTATAATCTTAAATCTCCGATTATTACGTTGTAATAACATTAAATCTTTTACAAATACAGTTACTCGAACAGTTTTTGAGGGAAAACGAGTAAAATAATTGAAAGATAAAAAGTATGATCCCCGACTACCCCACCACAATAGAAATACAAAATGCCACAAAATTAGCTCCCTTACTTGACGAAGCTGTGATGGAAGAAATCAACCATAAGAAGCGCCATAACATCAAAAATGAGACGTGATAAGAACTGAAACTGCTCCTGCTATAAGACCTTGCCATCATATTTTGATATCGTATGTGCTACATGCACTATAGGGCTTTCTTACTATTTTTATTTAGTTAGATTTAGTTTAGCACAAGCTTGCTCGTGTTTTTACCAAATCTCTTCCTATTGTCATATATTTGGCTTGGCGATGGCTCACCACCGTAGATGCCATGAACCAAGGACCTTTCATGAACTAATGAAAAGATGGTGTTCTCCCTATTTCCTTTTTTACAAAGTGGAGGAGATTTTTTTCCATTGTAACATAAAAAAACACAACTGCAGTTGCAAGTCCGTTCTATTGTCTATAAAGATATGACGAAATAAAAATTTGACATGACAAACAATAACAAAAAAAATATATTTATTTTTATTACTTTCTTATACTACTATCAACGATTAAAAACCACACATTGCAAAAAAAATATTGTTTGCTGATGCTTTTTTATTTTTGTCCTTTTGATGAAAAAAACAAAAAACAAATTCATAAGGATGAGTTAGAGCGTGTGTACAAGTCAGTATCTGGGTGTCTTTATTAAAACGGAACGTCGTGAATAAGTCAAAGACATGTTATGTAACCAACGTATTCCAAATGAAATTCACAGTTTTACTGACTTTTGTTTTTGCTATAATATTAGAGGAATCCTATTGCTAACTATAAATTGTTTTTCACAGGAAAGAAAATGCGATTGTGTTGAATGTGATTTTGCTGTTCGTAGATTTTCCCAAGGCATTTGATTCAATCAACAGAAAAAAGATAAACCAAGTCCTATTTGCCTACGGAATCCCAATTGATACCGTGAAAGCCATCATGATACTCTATCAAAACTCAAAGAGGCAGAAGGTTCGCTCACCTGATGCTAATACTGAGTTCATTTACATCTATGCTACTACATTCTAGCCCCTTTTTTGTTTATAATCTGCTTAGATAATTATCCTAATTATCCTACGAACCTATCTAGATCTTCTCAACTTGAGGAAGACTAAAGTCCAAGAAGACTGAGCTTATGAACGTCAACTGCCAGGGTATCATCAAATCTCCTCCCGGTTATCAACTAAAGTCAGTGGAAACTTTCACTTACTTCATATATACATTTCGTTCTCTGACATTAACATCCGGATTGCCAAAGCTTGGCCGGCTCTTAAACGTATTTCAAACTTGACAAGTCAAATGAAGAAAAGTTTTATTCGTGCTCCTCCTCGTGAATCTTGATCAAAAAACTGGAAAAGGCATTGAATGGCAATCACAAACGAATATTCAGAGCTATTCTTAACACATCTTGGAGGGACAATCTCTCACAAATCTAAAGAAGTGATACAAGACTTCGATTCGCAGGTCATTGTTTCCGAAACTAGGATAAGCTAACCAGTGATATCATTCTCTGGCTTCTATTGCACGGAAATAGAAGTGTTATAGTGGAGACCTCTCAAAACATAAAGTGGATCAACTAATCAGTGACTCTAGTCTCAACCTTCAAGAGCTTTATTCTTTTTTTGTTTTTCACGGCATTTTAATTACAAAGAATCTTTCGTGATCGTTAAATTGTTTACCTTTATGACAATTTTGGTGTTGTTTTTTTTTATACAGCCTGTATGTATACTTTAACTTTGCTTGAACTCATCCCCGCATCGGGAGGGATTAGCTTTACTTACTTTTAAAATAAGGTTACAAAGAAAATACGTTTATTGATTAGATGAAGTTGTTTATTTTTGAAACTTGCACATGAGGTATAATCAAGTTAAAATGTTTCGGAGTCAACATTTATGGCAAACAAGAAACCAACAACAAAAACAAATAGCAAACAGCTAGCTAATCACTAACCAACAAGTTGCAAAAATATATAAAATAAAACTTCATTGAATTTCAAACTCCATTCTTTCTAAATTGCCTTTTCTTAGATGACGAATTTGATTGGACAATTTTGCAGGTTTCAAAAAACTTCTCGATGAAAAACTTTCACGTGAAGGAACAAAGTGCACGTGTCGTTCACGTGCCAGTGAACGACATAAAACAACATTAAGCTTGCCCAGGATTTGTTATCGATAAACGTAAAATCAAGCGTGGGATGCCACTAGGCAGAACATAATTTCGACCGGTCTTGAATTTCCTTTAAAAGTATTTTGTAAAAAAAAAATTAGATGCTCTAGGTTAGTGCTAATTGGGGTGGCACACGGAACACGGCACACGGAACACGGAATCATTCAATGCCCCACAAATCCCCGCAAAAATATTTAAAAGAAAATTACCAAAAGATGAGCATACATACGAACGGCCATTTGAATACCTTGAGGTAATAAAATACAGTTAATTTTATTGCTTAATGAATGCATAATGAATATTTTTTTTGGTAAAAGAAAATGAATAAACTGTTAGTATTTCAACGCAACCAGGAGGCAATCTCATTTATTTCAACAAAAACAGTTGCTACTCCCATCTATCATTCGTGCCGTTGGACACACAAATGGGCCACCACTTTCACCATAACAACCCCCAATTGTTTACCCCATGTCAAGCACGAAGCATGTTTTTTAGCCCTAGGTAATATTGCCGAGTTTCACAAGTTTCGTTATCATGCGAAACAATGAAGTTGTTCTTATGGATACCATTCCATTCATGCTATCTCTAGGGCTAATCAAGTTTGAGAGCCCGAAACACATTTTCTCTTAATTACTCTTTCAACACTAGACACTTCGGTTGTAAGGAAGATGAATAACTGGTATATTTCTTTAATTTCACAGTTCCATTTTGGCATTTTTCAAAAACAGCACAGTATTTCATTAAAATTAATTTTAGATACCTTGCAAATCTTAGTATACAATTTTACATATCCTTGACTGCTTAGAAAATACATTTTGATTAACATTCAATGATTTGACATTTTTTCTCAAGAAAATGCACGTAACCCGTCTACGATACATTTTGATGATTGATCCCTTTTTGTCCAAAAAAATAATAAATAATAATGGTTTTTATATTTTCTCTCTCCAAAACTTGCCCTATTCTCGTCCGAAATTATACAAAAACTTGCCCGAACGTTCATATATCCGAAATTGTCCCATATGTCCCCAAATATTAAACCGAAGTGTTTCGATTAATGCTGTCAAGAGTTCCTTTTTCCTAACCTTTATTAAAGAATTCCACTAGCTCAGAAGTAAATTGGGGAGCTGCTTTATTAATGACAAAATACCTTAATTAGCAATGGTATAGTGGTTTGTTTTGTTATAATTACTATGGCATTATTATTACTAGTAATTATTACTATGTATTCAAAAGGAGAGATAATTCGTTGGCGTAAACAAGCTGCAGATTCTCTGCACAGAAATAGAGAGACCTTGACCTTTTTATAAAAACACTTATAAAATGTATTTACGGACAAACTTGACTTGTGTAAAATTGGGAATGACTTTTTATATCAAAGAATGATGAACGTTACAACTAATTTGAAGATTTACAGAAGCTGGTTTTATTTAGACTTTAGTATATTTTTCGTAATTGTTATGGCCTAAGGCCGTGTATTAAAGAGAAAGGAATAGGCGTGAAATAGACTTTTCTAGATTTTATTGATTGATAAATCTCTGTTGAGAGAGGTTCATAACATTTTCGACAAAAGGAAAATTTGGCGGGAAATTATGTTCCTGAGGCGGGAAAACTACAGTATAGTGATCGGGAATATTTTTTTGGTAATACGTCTTCTTTAAAGTTTTTTTCTAAAGTATGAGTTAACCCTCAGTGGAAACCTTGGAGCATTTCTTTGCAATGTAATTTAAACGCATTAACACGTTTACCGCTATCTTTATTTTAATAAGCAGCCGATTGACACTGATGTCTCGAACAAAATCTCATTAAGGTTTTAATATCTATTTCACGACTGCTTTCAAAAAAAGAAGGGAATTAATTGATCCAACTTATTACTGTGATAAGCGTAAGGATACACGCAAGATTAAAGCTAGATTTCTATTAATAAAAAATATCCATACGAGCAAATAAAAGCTGGGCGCGATTTAAATCAAAATGAGTGTATAGGCAAATACAAGCTTGAGTAAAAAGGTAAATTTGAAAATTAAAAACCTTGATTGTTCGCTTGATTAGATTTTCGCTCGGTTGTAAATTCTTGAGGAATGTAAATACAGCTTTATTTTTGCAATTTATCATAATGACTTTTTTATATGAGTTTAGATGAGGTTTTGTAAATAGATTTTTATAGGCCTGCAGGTGAACAATGAAAATATGGCAAAGTGTTGTTATAACTCGATTAGAATTAATTTTGGGTACAAACAATTGCAGTATGAGTGGCTTGCACCTCATCATTGGTTTGTTAAAAAAGAATGAGTATGTTATGTTGTGTTATAGAAACTTTTCTTGCTGTGTGTGCTGGTTCAATTTGTTTACTCGAGTGTATTAATGAAGAAAAAAAATGGAATCTCGATTTTTTATCAACTTTATCTCTGGCGTTATTAAAGTTCATTGAATTGTTTAAAACGTTAATAGGAACTCCAATTTTCATCTCAAGCTAGAGAGATTTTCGAAAACCTTGCAAGACCGTTAAATTCCTTTTCCTTATCCCCTGAGAAAAACAATTATACCTTTTAATTAGATATCTATATTTTTCATTACATGCTACCCACGATGCGTACAATGGGGCGGAGTTATGGCAAAAAGATGTGCGAAAACAACAGCAAAACTAGCCACACTGTTGTCACGCGTATTTAATAAATAACTGCGAAGGAGAACATTTTCACCAAGAATGCCATTATTTTTGTTTATATTGTTCTCCTCCGTAGAGCTTTAACAACAAAATAGATTTACCACATGTATTCTCTTCTAAATTCTTTTGCTCTTTTCTTTTTTTCTTTTCTTTTTGTACATTGCACAGTTTTCCAATCCACGAGGCAGTAAAAATGTTCTCCAAGAGGATGAAGAAATAAACAGACTTTGTTTTGTTAATATTAATGATTCCTCTTATATTTTTAGCAGTTACATAAAAACGACAGACACGCAAGCACTATGGCGGGAACAACTTTAACCAACCAAAGTTTTTTTGATCAGCTCGAGTCGTGTCGAAAAAGTAACGACGAGGTCGTTGGGTTTTATGATAATGTTGCGAAAGGTTACAATGACTTGCTTCACGACAGTGGCTACACTGACACAACAAACTATTGTTCAGATTTACTTAAAGAAAAACTTGGTAAGTGTGAAAATTTCCATTTTTTTAAAGATTCTCTTACCGTCTAGTTTTAACTGTCTTATTCGAACCAAAAATTCTAAATCAGGGAGAAAACAGAATTATTATTTACAACAGGATTTATAGGGTAATTTTTATGACTGCATCGATGAAATCTTTAGAAGTATTCAGGGCCCGCACCTTGGATTTTAAAGTGGAGGGGCCACATATAATGTACTATCGGAGGAGGCGCCGACGAGCTAGAAATTTTTTGAAAAATACATCTTCTAGAATGCCTTAAATTTACTCTTTTTTGTGTGCTTTATCGAACGGTTTTAGCATGATAACAATTTATCATATGTATGTAATTAGGAAATAAAAAAAGAAATATTAAACATAACAGTTTTAATCATACTTGGTTCAATTCATATCTTCTTGTAAAAAAATTCCAAAATGATCATATCTCTTAGATTGACTTTCTACAAAGATGTTTTCCACTTTAATAAAACTAATTTTATCAGTTAACTTTTTACGTGTGTTTAAAATAGCTAGTGTATTAAATCTTTTCTGCGACATCGTCGAACGCAGCCAAGTTTTCAATCTTCGGGCGGTTGAAAAAGATCTTTCCGGTGTTGC
>JAUEKX010198628.1:0-14273 GCA_031834005.1 Dendronotus venustus
ATATATATAAAATAATAAGAAATATAGGAATGATGTATAAATTAATGATTTGATCTGATATATAAGATGTAGGATTTATTATTATACTTTTTGAAATATTTAATTGTAACTAAAAGTCATTGCAGTGTTTTTTTGAATTATTGATTGACTTATTGCATCCCAGATATATTTGGAAGATTTTAATTGAGGTTTTTTGATCTGAGGGTCCTATGAAATAATTTACAAAGATTGTGATTGACAATAGTAAAATCCTGAAACATAGTATTTATATGAAAGAAAAAAAAATCATACTCAATAAATAATGCTTTTCATACGTGTGTATTGTAAAAATGCAAACTTGCAACTTAATTGCACAAATTTTCCACCTATTCTTGGAGTTGACAAGGGTAAGAGCAAAAGCATTTTCAAGACTCAAGTTATTTACAATTGCTAAGATTGTTAAAAATATGTAAATAAAACTCTAGATTGCATACAAAATTATTTTGAGCATTTCATGCAAGTTGTAAAAGAAGTAAAAACCAATTTAAAAGTATTAATCATTAATAGTGAACTTTATTAGGTTGACTTATGTTCTTTTTATAAGAAAGCTAAGAAATGTGTCAAGGTTTGACAAAATTTGGGCATTTCAATGTTTTTCAAATATTTAGTTATATACTTTTTCCCTATATCCTCTAAATGTTTATTGACTAGCTTAAAAGAACAGAGAACAAAGAACAGAGAATAATTTGTTTGTTTTGTTAAAGATTTGTTGTTTGATAAAAAATTATATTACATTTTATTTTTAGATGGGTTAGAAATGCACAAAACATCAATTAAATTGAAATTACTTGCCTAATTGAAGTAATTCTTTTCATTTACAATGTTTCCTATTGAAACTGATTAAAATTTGATGAAGATGAAAGAGGTATGCCATATATATATTATATAATTTTATATAGATATAACTAATTTTTGTTCTTACAAAACAAACTTAACTGAGTATTCATGTGTACATAATAATATTGTTGCAGAGTTACAATTATGAAACTTCATTTCCATATTTTTGATTTATATTACTAGAAACAAGATGTTCTGAAGCTCCATTTACTGAAAGAAAAGGGCAAAGGTTTGGGTGTTCAGCTATCTGGTGATGGCCAAAGTAAAGGAATTTTCATCAGTCATCTTTTAGATAAAAGTGTTGCTTACAGGTGAGATCTAATTTATAAAAATTTGTATGTTTATATGGTATGCACTCATTTCACTAATAATAGGTACACATTAAATGATTTCTGTATTCAAAACAAATACAAGAGATTCTTTAAATATTGCCAGAATGTTTTCCCAATATTAATAAAAAAGTGCCCTGGGTTGTCACATACAATGTTGAGTATGTCTAAATCTGCCAATATTAAATTCATTCAGGGATGGTCGTTTACAAATTGGGGATGAGGTTCTATTTATAAATGGTCAATCTTTATTGTCAATGAAACACAAAGAAGCAGTTCAACTTCTGCATGGTGCTTCTAATCCCGTCCAATTAGTAATAAGCCGAAAGGTAAGTGTTTTACTGAGATATCAAAGTTCTTGTAATCAGCATGAGAATTATGTTGAGGTATACTCATACTTGCTCTTTTTAAGAAAGAGAGATATATGAACATGTCAGGCTTGTCTAGGCTAGCAGGATATGTTTATATGGATTTTAATGCACCTCCAAAATAAGGTCCAAATAAATAACCTAGCATTTCTATGAGAAGCGATGAATGAAATTGATATCTATCTATTTATAAGAACCAGTACATTTTCAGCCTGAAATTATTTTAAACAATAGACTATATAGAAAATATAGTTTCAAGGGAGAAATTTATAAAGTTAGTCTTATATAAAAAAGTGTATTATACTACAGTATCATTTGTATGGTTCCTGATTCTTTTATATCTCTAACTTTATAGCTCTATGATATAGATGATTTACATACTATTTCACATGAGAAACAAGTAAGTGCTGTAAGTTGTATTTATTGAAAACTAAAGCTACTTAAAATTTGTGGCAATTTTCAATTATTATTTCTTGTTTATAATTTTGTTGTATATGTATTTGTTGAAACCGCCATGAATTATTTTCCTCCATAGTATGTAAAAAAATTAATTACTATATATATATATCGAAAATATAAGCGAGTACAACCGAGACTGGAATGTAAGATTGATTGGATTCAAATGAACCTAATAAATATTAATTGATTCTAAATATGCTAAAAATAAGAAAAATCATGCTCCAAGTTCGATTTTACTGACTATTGTGTCATCAAAGTCTTTTGATTTTAAAATTCTAGCCTATACACACCAATATTTTTGAGAACAATAACACTAATAACAACGATGTTGGGTTTTTGGCAAGTAAACGAACAAAGAGTCCTGCATATCACATGAAAGAAGTGATTCTGATCAACGGGCGAGATGGCAAGAGGCTTGGTTTCTCTATGACTGGAGGAGCTGACCACAGTTTTCCTTTAACTATCAAAAATATCTTGCCTGGTGGTATTGCATCAGATGATGGCCGACTAAAAATTGGTGAGACATGAAATCTTAAATGACAAATATTTATAACAATAATATTCATAGTCTTTCAACCAGGTCGGTTATTATTAGTAAAACCTTATAAGATTACTGGTAATACTAATAAGAATAATAAAGTTGTCATCTGAATATTAATTGCACATGATATTGTTATCAGCTTTTATCCTCTACCTGTAATGATATATTTCTTCAGGTGTTCAATACTTTCATGCGATCAGGTTTCTTTTCACAGCAAAAAGAAACTACTGCTAATAAAATTTAGAAATTTTTTGTTGTCAAAATGAGTAGACTTGTTTGTTTTAAATTCCAATAAATTATAACCTACTCACTAAATGTTATTTATTCCAGGTGATCGTTTGTTAAAAGTAAATGATATCCCTTTATCTAAGTTCAAATATCAAGAAGCAGTCTCGTTTTTTAAGGTAGGTCCAATTTTGAAAACAGTATTTTTAATTTACTTATTTATACTGGGTAGCCTACTCAACTTATTCAATGTTATTCTTTTTGTTTGAATATATGTTCTTCCTCCCCATCCTAAATAAAACACTGTGTTTTTGTGTCTATATATGTGTTCGTTATCATATGTGTCTCACTTTTTGTATAACAGATGATTAATAATTGAAGTTAGATTCATTGTGGGGACGGGCAATTTGTCTGAACAAAAAAAAAAAAGACATAACAAATGAAAGAAAATTACTTTTTCTAGTCCTTAAAGCAAGGCCCTATCAAGTTACTGGTTCAGACACGAAATAGACGGCGCTCAAGTGTCAGCAGTATTGATAGTCTACCGAAAAAGCATGTCGCTACTGGAAATATTGATGTTATTCTTAAAAAAGGTATGAACAAATCAAAGAAAATAATACACCATACATATTAATATGGTATGTAGCAAGGTACTTGTGAAAATAAATAAACACTTACATGAAATGTAGAATATATATATAATAACCTTTGTTTACTCTCTTATCTCTCGTAGCTTTTGGTAAAGGTCTTGGCATTGGGTTTGGGCAATCGAGTAGGAGTGGGATTTTCATCAAATACTTAGCGAGAGGTTCAAGTGCAGCCAAAAATGGTTCTTTACAGTATGTGGCAACATTGTATATTTTATTATTCTATCCACTGTAACACACTGTAAATTTATATTAGTTTTTAAGAAGAACATTTCTCGAAAGGTTTCTTAAAATTCATCAGAGATGTCATTGGGGAGTATGTTGCCTAGACAACTAAAATTTGTCTACGTACACATTTTTTTCAGATATAATTTCCTTGGTGTATCGCATAAAAGAACTTACCCAGCAAAGCTTTGGCCTAGTTATGAAAAGCTCAGCTGACATACTATGCCAAGGTTTTAACCTTTAAAGTATCAATAGTGAGGTTAACTGGTTATGTGATGTCCGAAGTACCTTATCCTCTTCTGGCTGCCGTAACTTTTGATCAATTGAAATAAAAGGCGATGGTTGAGTTTAACCCTTGAAAACCGTATTTTTGCTGGCACTTAAAAGAATTAAGAAATCAAGTAAAATAGTTTGAGAAAACCGGCAGTTTACTGCATTTAGTTTTTTAGTATTTAATTTTCTTCTTTGATCGATTAGACTTAAAGACCAAGTAGTTGCCTTGAACGGAATCAGGATGAAAGAAACATCACTCGACGATTTCCATAAGATCCTACACAACCTGCAACCCGGTGATGTCCGCTTATCGGTGATCCGGACCTCTCAAGAATCATCCGGAAGAGGAAGCATGACTCCGGAAACGTCCCCATCAGTATCAAGTAGAGAAACAAGATCGTCTTCCATATCAAGTGGCCGCTCCGTAGAGAGTAATGACCTGGCTGCTTTAATGTCACCGGCTATTCCTGTAAACAAACAGCAACGTAAGACTTTATAATTTTATCACAGTATTTTCATTACTTTATGTCAGCAGTATGTAACTTTAATAATCACATCGTTTAGACTGTAAATTTGAATATCTAAAACCTTTTGTCAGTTTCATGAAGGGATTTAAGATTATGGATGTCGATTGTTGACCGTACTTTTTATACGATGCTGCCGTCTCATCCGAGCAAAATTTTTCATGTAAACAATTATATTGCAACCAGCCTCACTCAACCAGCCTCACTCAACCAGCCTTGCTCAACCAGCCTTGCTCAACCAGCATAGGATGTCAAAACAACGTTGTTACGACGTTGTTTTAACGTTTTACCGTCATATCAACACCGTATCAACAGTGAATTTTAATATCGCCACTTATAATGTTAAGGTTTTCTCTGTTCAGGGGTGCAACAAAAGAGCAGACTACCATCCGCCATTTTGTTGAACGATTCTGATGATGACTATGAGGAAGATGTAAGTTTATTTTTGTTCTTATAAACACTTAAAACAGTTTCGATGAGTTTCGATGAGATTTGATCATTTTCAGTGTCCAAAGCCTCATCATATATTTTTGGTATTTGATTTATTCCGGTTTTTCAACTAGCTCAAGATATTACTTCAACATTGAAAAAAAGTCTTTTAACGTCCATACGTGCTGGTTTATTCCACTATGACATTGTTCTCTTTTCACATAGACTATGCTTGCTTCTTATGAAAATCGCCAGATGAAGGATAACAGTCCAGGCGCAAAGTCGCAAAACTTGAAGGATGGCTGGTTGGAATTGGACAACCACCAATTAAACTCGCATAGTGAGAATCCAGACGACATGGTTGTAGATATCACAACGAAACAACAACAATCACCTCCGAAGATTCGAAAGCACGAGGATCCAAGAGCAACGATAAAACGTAACAGCAGGAATATGGTTGGAGATGATGGCCTTCTTAAAGTTGTCATTGAGCGGGATAAGTCTGGTAAGAGGTTATCTTTTTATTTTTCTTTCAAGACATTTACAACACCTCATTTGGGATTTACACAGAGGTAGGTCAAATATCTGCGAAGGAAAGCTAGAAATCAATTATTTTAAGATTTTTTCAAGTACTTTTGTGCGTCAAACCTCTCTGATTTGACGCACTCTGGATTCACCCCCCGCCTTTATTCTTGTGATTTTGGGTAGAATTTTCTTTTAAGATTAAGGTTAAGCGTTTTATCTTTTGATTATAAATACATTACACCAAAAATATAATTTTAATAATATTGTATAGATATTGTGTGTTACTAAATGATGATTTATATTTTTTTTCAAGGGTCACTTGGTCTCAGCATAAAAATGAAACGAGGTCAAACGAAAGGCCGCCACGTGGGTGTGTTTGCTAAGAGCATTGCAGCGAGCGGTTCAGCCGAGCGTGGTGGAGTGCAAAGCGGTGATCGGATTGTACAAGTGAACAAAACAGACATGGATAGCTTATCATATGATGAGGTTATTGCTTTCTTCAAGAAGATACCAAAGAAAAGCACTTTCATTTTACGAAGAAATGATAACGAATATATAGAAAGTAAGCTCGTGTTTCATCTCTTTTCTCTAAAGATTCTTATAAATTCTTATAAATTTTTAAATATTTCTTATAATTTCCTTAGACCTTACGTTTGTAAAAATCCGAAAATCCGAAAGAAGAAGCACTTTTAAATAAGCGGTGCAATAACCAGTTGGAGTAGTGTACTAGAATTTACATATTACATCTGGTGGAGATGGGGACTAATTACTAATTAGGGTCCAGTGACCAAAAAGTTTATTCCGTTCAAGGCAACTACTTGGTCTTTAAGTCTAATCGATCAAAGAAGAAAATTAAATACTAAAAAACTAAATGCAGTAAACTGCCGGTTTTCTCAAACTGTTTTATTTGTTAATTTTTTTTAACAGGAACTTCTGTTGCAAAATTGAAGAATGCTAGTTCCTTATCAGTTCCAAACTTTGTGGAGGACAGCGATAAAGAACGTGGAACACCGATTCAACGAAACAGTGTTTTAGAAGCATCCTTTCGTCGCCACCAACAATCAACAAAACCAGACCAGACGCCCACCAACCGCCAAACAAATGGGCGCGTTAGTAGGGCGTCTACCTTTAAAGTGATCGGTCAGAATGGCGGTATAGAAGTTCCATTACCTGATCCTGGCGATGTCCCAGACGGTTACAACGTCCACTTATTGGAAGTCACTATGGCAGCGAATGAGGTTCTAGGGATTAGTCTGGTACCTTCATCGCGGGAGTTGAAGGGATATTTCCAGGTATTTTGTTTAATCCCTCTCTTTATGTTCGTTTTAGACTGCTGTGTTATACCTTATCGATGAAAACTTATCGGCGTTAGTGATGGAAGTTAGATGTGAAAATGATTTGGGCCTACTGATATTTTTGTTTTATCAAACTTTATCATAATTTCATCAATACCACGACACGATGAGGTGATGGAATTAGAGCCAAAAAATTTCTGATACATAAATTTAATATTTTTAACTCTACTTATTTGATTGGTTAGAGTTTAACCTTTATTTCCTCTTTTCTTTTCTTTTATAGATTCGACAAATTCAAAAAGAGAGTATTTGCACTGGAATTCTCTTCCGTGGTGACTCTATCTATTCCGTTAACGGAATTGCATTCAAAAACATCAACCACGCCCAGGCTCTTCAAATTCTCAAGCAGTGTAGCACACAGGCTAAGTTCGTCATCCTAAGAAGTAAAACGTGGCAACCAGACGACCATCCGGAAGAACAGTTAGTCCGGACGCAACAACGACGAAAGTTCCAAAAATCGAAAATGACTCACAATGACGCTCTACCTGGAACCATCGCCAATGACGATAAGAGTCACTTGATTCGACCCACAATGCATCGGAGAACAACAGAGAGTTCTAGTATGGTATCGATACCTCGCATTGCAGACAGCCTTACCGACCCGTCACCCTTGGCAACAACGACAACAACGTCATCGTTGGCTGTATCAACTCAAAATGGTGGTGATGTTGATAGTCAGTCTTCGGATAGCTCGTCGAATCCGAACACGCCATCCATTCTTCCAAAGTGTCACGCCATCAACGAACGCTCCAATGTAGGTGCATTTATGCTGAAGAAGGAGAAAACGTTCAAATCGCTAGGACTTGATGTGATGATTGATGAATTGGGATTATGTCACGTCACCGACATTCAAGCACACGGCATGTTTTGTGACGATGATCGTATCAGGTAAGAGAAACTAATTCTTAAAACATCGAAAAGATTGAAAACAAAAGGGAGCGACTCAAAACAATCCCCATTTAAAAACTTTCTCAATTAACTTAAAATTAAATGTTGCATATTTATTTAGGGTTGGTGACAACTTGCTGGCTATCAACCACGAATCGTTAAGTGGCAAGCCTATTTCCTTCGTTCGGAACGCAATTCGACTTGTACCTCGTGGTGAATTCCAACTCTTACTACGAGCAGGCAGAGAGGAGGAGGGAGAAGAAAACCCATTTCAACAAATTGACGATGCGGAAAGTTACGTTACCACGGCAACTGCACGACTCGAGTGTGACGACGATCCAACAGAATTCGCGTTGCCTTTACCTGACGACACAAAATCACAAGTACCAGCACAACGACAAACATCGTTCAGCATGAAGGCTGACGTACCGGCTCCAAAGGTTTTTCGAAGTGAATTCACGCGAGATTTCGATTCTTACAGTGATGTAATGTCATTACCGCCCGCACCGCCACGCCCAATAGCACCTGAAGGGCACATGAATGAAGTAGATAGTGATGTTGAAAGTTACTTCAGCTGCATTCCTGCGCCTCCTCCCCCGGTCACCAACTTCAAAGTCCCTTCCCATTCAAAGGACGTAGAGGCAAGATGTAGACTAGATGCCCAACTCCAAAATATGGATGTGGCGAGTCTAGCGAGAACAGACTTTGATGATGCGAAAAGCGATTTTTATATGCCTCCCCCTCCACCGCGGGTGTCGAAAGATGGCATTCCAGGCATCCACGAAAGAGAATCAGATGCTTCTGATGAGTCGGATTATGTTGGTATTGAATGCAACAGTGGTGGAGTGCAGAGATCTCCGTTAAGAGAGCAAAGCGTGAGACGTGGTGAAGACGAGTATGAGTACAAGAAACGGATGTCAATTGAAATCGCGCAAAAGTTTGTCGACGAGAATGAATCTGTTGAAAGCAAACAACAACAACAAGAACCTGTTGCTGAAGAAAAGGAGTCTACCGAGATCTACTACCCGAGGAGTTATCACCAAGGCAAGGATAAGAAGAAGTCGCTTTTCTCTCGATTAAAGTCCAAGTTGGTGCTTCCTAGTAAGGGAGAGTTCAACAACAACAACAACAATAATAACAACGTACACGATCAACATTCTAAGTACAAGAAACCTCCGTCCTTCTCGAAAAACAGCAACAAAAAGCAACGACCTGTTAGTGAGGCTGACTTCCGCGATACGAGCTCTCGGAGTAAACTGAAAGCCTCGATTAGTCAGCCCGATTTAACAGTACAAACTGCAGACACGGTTGACGGCAAGAGACGCCTGTGTAAATTTGACTCTCTCGACGAACAATCGTTTATGAGGGAAATAGTCGATCCAAATAAAACACCGAAGAAATCGACGGCAGTTAGTGGCAGTACGCCTGATTTAAGTGGCGGCAGGTCCAACTCGTTGGGTGTGAAACAGCTACCGCGTATTTTGTCCTTCCGTAAGGAGAAATCTACAGAGAAGAAAAGACGAAAAAATTCACGCCTAAATATTTCTCCACCCCACACTCCACCGCCCCCACCTCCCTCCGATCAAAGGAACTTGCCGAGAAGCAATGAGTTTGAGCCGTTTTCTCCCTACGATGTTATTCCGTCGGCAATGTCTGATGATGTATCAGCAGAGGAATCACCTTATGAAATTATCGATAAATTCAAGTTCCCGGGTAATCATAGCTACGCCCTCTCTGAATCTTCGACTGCCAGCCAAGGGCGAAGTTATGCGGCTGAGGGTCCAAGCATACTGAGGGATGGTGTTATGCATGAGGATTGTTCGTTTGAAAATGTACTGTTAGGTAATAAAGATAGCAGTGAAAGGAGCCATTTGAGTCCGAATGTAAACAAACCGCCTCCGCCGCCCCCAAGACCTCCCTCGTTACAAGCGAGTCCTCAAGCGAGACGTCATCAAGAAATCGGAATCATCGAAACAGAAGATCAAGAAAAAGAAGAAGAAGAAGAAGAAGAAGAACGCCCTATGATGAGGAAACGAGAAAGTTCGTTACTGGCGTTACAATTTCCGCCCCCTCCAACTAGAAGCTATTCAGACGAACAGAGCTCTCCGCTGGCTACTTCAAGCGTGGAGAACAGTTTAGAGATGACTGACGACGATCTACTACCAAGTTTAGGAACACCAGACAAGCCCTCACCACCTTCACAAATGGAGATCTCGGAGAGAGATAAGAGCGACCCGAAACTACAACCCTTCATTCTCCCCGAGTTTGAGGGTTTGGTGTCACCTAGGGATACCGATTACGGTAACTATAACGACGATGACGTAGCAAGCGATTGGGGAAGTGAGTTTTCAAGTAGTGTTGTGAACTACACGCCTCAGAGACATGCCAGCACGAGCCGATATGCTTCCCATCAGCGCGCTAACATGTTCAACATCTCCACCAAATCGAGCACCCCATCCGTAGAACAAGCACTGGACGCTTACGATAACACACCAAAGCGACTATCTCAAGACCTGAAGAGTTTGTTCACAAAACAACGCTCTGCCAGCCAAGCTGCCACGTCAGCATCGCAAGAAGTTCAGTTGAGAGCGCCAACTGCCAACAAAGAGCGTAGGAAGCACGCCAAATCACTTCCGGCGTCAAGCATCTCGGAGCCGGTGCTTTTGAAACGGCAGACTTTCACCGAGCTCTTTTCACAGAAGGAAGTCAGTGCTATGGGAGCGTCGCCTGCCGAAAACCCGTCACTCGATGCGATCGTCAGCAAAACCATACGTCATAACCTAGGCGATCCTTGTGTTGACGTGGAAACAACTGATGGTAAAAAGAATCCCATCCCAAAACCACCAAGGAGAAGTACAATGGTGAGTGCGAGTACGTCGTCTTTCGATAGCATCAAGAACCAACAGCTCTCTGATGCTGCAGTGGATCCATGCTATGAGAATATTGAGTACCACAGAAGCTCTTCTATCATAGGACGTCCTGTACCGCCACCTATTCTAGATAGCAATGAAGACTCAGCTTTTCTCTTAAACAACAGCTCGTTGTCCGAGGATGAACTGAACCAACTTTACGCGACGGTTGATTTCGCGAAGAAAAATGCCGCTCGGATGCAAATTGAAGCTAACCAAGAAGCTGATGCTCTTCCGATGAAGGTCTACGAGTATGCAAATGGTGATGGACCTTTCGAAGAGGGAGCTTTCAAAATTAAGGTAGATAAAATTGAGTTGGGAAAAAGAGTTTTTGTAACTGGGAGTGAAGTGAAACTGAAGTTTAACTTGAATAACTTTTCTTCATTTTTGCACTTCAGCTTGTTCGGGAATCTGGTAAAACGCTTGGATTTGTTATGACTGGTGGTACTGACACTCCACTCAACAAAGTTTTGATCAAAGAAGTCGACTTAAATTCACCGGCTTCCCACTGTGACGTACCACTGAAGCCTGGGGATGAGTTACTGAAAGTTAACGAACACAATGTTACAAGTTTGTGCACATTTTTTTTTCTCTAAAGAATCTTCGGGAAGTTTTATCTCTGCATTTTTTCAACATTTTCTTGGATTTTAGCTTGACTTTCTAAAAATGAACAATATCTCTTTTATAACAAAGTTATTTCAATTGGTTATACCGCCAATATTCTGCAGTCTTTGTTATCAAATTAATTCTTCTATCTTCCCATCAAACAGAATTCACTCATATGCAAGCACTCGAAACTCTACAGAAATCTCCCCCGCTTCTTGCTTTGACTCTTCACCGCAGAGCCGATGGCAATTGCAACCTGTTGAGTGAGCGATCCGTAGATCAACTCAAGGTGAGAGAGGCGGCCGCTCAACTTGACACGCAGACGTTCTTAGCGACTTTCAAAGGTAGATCGAGTAAACACTCGAAAGAGAGCGAAATTGTTTCCATCGATGGTGGAAATCGTACTCGATCGAGTGCGGATACATCATTCAAGCCGAACCTCACAGTGGATTCGTTTGACTCGATTCTTGATAGCGAAGAAAAAGTGTGTAAGATCATGAAAACTCCTCCGTTATTGCCAAAAACCTTTCTCAATGAAACACCCACGAAGAACAACTCCGCCGCCGCTTATGTCAGACCACGTCGGCGCAAAACCTCCGCCTCGTCATCAATGAATACTAACGTTTCAGTGACGTCACCAATGAAGGCGGTGACGCCTTCGAAGGGCGGTATTTTAAAGAAAAAGGAGAATGATATAGCATGGTTTGAAATTGATTTATACAAAGAAGATGGGAAAGGATTAGGTATTGCTGTGACAGGTGGACCAAAACAAGTAATCACTGAGGGGATAAAGGTAATACCGATAATCCAGGTCAATGCTTGTTTATAAATATAGTTCGGAATTACAGTATAATCGCGATAAGGGGAACCCTGGATAAGTGGGAATTTTTCTAACTTGTCGACCAAAAAGTCGGTGAGTGAGAGTTACACTTAACGGGAGGAATATAACGTATGTTGCCAAAGTGTATTTTACAAAACAATGTATTTACATTTTTTTTGGACTTAAATTTATTCTGTGGAATACAGGGTTAGGATTCTGGTCGAACCTTTCGTGCGTTATTCACGTGAAGGTATTCTGGCATTTATTTCTCATGTCTTTCAGGTCAAGAGACTGGTCCCAGACAGTATAGCTGCTTTGGATAATCGTCTACGAAAAGATGATTTCATTTGTACCATCAATGGGCGAACACTGAAAGGCATGACTCAAGGTGACGCATTGGGATTTCTCAAGGATATCCCGAAGGTGATCAATTTGGGCGTTAAAAGAGACTTTTCAACAGCCGCCCAAACACCGTCCAGAGACCAAGACGATTACAATGTTTCTCCAGCACTCGCACGTTCGAAAAGTTCAGCGAACACGGAAAAACAGCCGAGCCATAAGTCACGTTCGCAATCAAAGGAGCCGGCCGTGAGGCGATCTCGTTCGGAGACTCGAAATGAGCGAAACCCGAGTAGTACACCTAAAAAACGACCCTCGTCGATATCCAGGCTATCTAGGCTGTTCCGTGGGTCTAGTGAAAGTATAAACACTCTAGGCAGAGAGAGTGTAGAAAGTAGCCCATCCAAAACGCCAACACGAAGTAACTCACGCAAGATCAAGAAGAACAGCCCAGCTCTATACACCATCTTCTTTGATAAAATTGAAAGAGACGCTTTTGATTTCACCTTAAAAGGCGGCGTTAATACCATATATGGTGATTCGCCCATCGCCATTGAGTCAGTCCGACGGGGCAGCGAGTTGTCGAAATCTGTGAGGGTGAATGACCAATTGATTAGCATCCAAGGTACTGATGTAAGCAAATTTCCGATCAACAGAGCAATTGAGTATCTTTCAAGCTTACCACTTGGTAGAGTTTGTTTGGTTGTTCAAAGAAAGAAGTAATTTTTGTAGTTTCCATATCATTTACTCGTGTATCCGATAAATTTTGGTAGGATGGAGATAAACCTAGTAAGCTATTTTGTTTTATTAGTAGAATAAGTTCTTGAAGAAACTTAATTACTATAGGATATTTATCATATTGAATGATTGAAGAGATAGCTAAGGAATAAAACCACAAACCAGGCTAGAGGCGAGCTTTAGATCTTCTAGAGCTTCTAGATAAAAATTAATGGCGGAAACACCACGTGATTAGATCAGATGGAGATTTTATGAAATGAAAATTGGTAAGTTGCAAAAAGAAATCTCCGATGTGCAAAAAAAAAAATTTTTTAAATTGCGCACCAAACATGTCGTAAAAACCATATGTTGAAAACTAGAAATTTCCTTAGCAATACTTTCATATTAATAAAAATATTTAAAAATAAATCAATAATTGTATTTTATATTTGTAACTTAGTTGCATTTTTATAATTCCAAAATGGTTTTCCAGTACACTTTGTATTTTATGCAGTTAAGTAATTGTTATTATATGTATATTATATAATATTTTGTGTGATTTTTTTAATTGTGTTCCATATATCAGTGTTTTCTTTTTCAGAATTTGTAAATATAAAATTTTATGAAATACAACATGTTAAAAGGTTTTTTATTAATTTTAAAGGATTTTTATTGATGATATGACTGAGTTAATTGTATGGTTGAAATTGAACGATCTAAAATTTTAACAAGGCAAAAAAATAAACTATTAAACACGACAGCTTTTTTATTTCTTTGTATTTTTAGTGGGTTTTTAATCTAACTTTTAATTTTGCCTGTCTTTATTTATAGCAGACCCGAAAAATTACTTAAATTTTCCTAAGATTTTTAAATATAATTTTATAACAATAGTTTTACCCCCTAATAGATAAATATTATAACGAAATATTAAAGAATTAAGTTTATAAGCTTCTTGTCCTGTACCATTTTAAACTTTTTGTTGTGTGATATAAACAGGATTGCAAAGCCTATGATTTCAGAATGAACAATTCCCAGCCGTTTTAAATTTCTCAGCCATGACTTTTAACTTGTAATTTTTAAAGGATCTTTCACTAGTAACGTGCAACTTAATATAATATATTGTTTATAATTCAATTTTTAAGTTATTATTTCATAGGTTTAGCACTTGTGTATACAAAAATATGGAAAATGCAAACAAAAAAGGGATAGGCTCCCTCG